>CAJNOI010000045.1:353005-363826 GCA_905250115.1 Adineta steineri | reverse complement strand
TAATAAAATCTTTCTAATGATTAACCTGATTTTGCTGATTTATGAACAGTAATTGGTAAATTGATATTTCCTTGAGGTGCTTGTATATATGCTTGAAAAACAGCACAAGTTACAGTTGGACGAACAGTAACTATACATGGAGTATTGACCTAGGATTATATATCAATAACAAAACTAATTATTAAAATAAAGAAAAAGATGAATATACATAAAATTCAATAGGTTGAATTATAGCACGAGGTGGATTGATAGGAGGTGGAAGAGTAGGTGGAACGACTTGTTCTTGTAATGATTGAGCACGTAAACATAAATGATAAGGTGAATTGTTGATATGTTCACCATCATATGTTAATGATATATGGTAATTACCTTGATTAAAAAAGAAAAAGATATGATTAGTCAAGCTTTTTTTCTTACCAGATGTTTCACATGTATAAAATACTCGATAAATATCTGTATCAATAACTTCAATTTGAATATCAGCTTTTGATGGACCATCAATTGCAATAACAAGTTTTTGTAATTCAGTATTAGGTGCATTCAAATCGAAATGACCTAAAATTGTCAAACAGTTTCAATACACTTAAAAAAGACAAGATAAATACGAACAATTATCATTGATAAAACCATCGGTAAGACCTGGACCATGAGCTCGAATAATTGTTTGTTGTTCTGTACATGAGATTGGATTATCATAAAGAAGTGATGGTGGAGGTGGTGGAAATGGTTGTTCTGGATCATTATTGTTATTATTTTGGCTTTGTAAACGAGAATGACTAGTAAAAGATGATGATCGCTTAGCTGTCTGTTTTGGTGTTGATTGACTTTGTATTCCTTTATCAGTTGGTTTAAGTATACCTAAAAGTAAAATAAATATAAATACAAACTATAATAATTTCTATTACTATTAAGACGTCGTAATGGATTAGAAAAGGAAAAAGAAGGTCGTGCATATATTGGTGCGTTGGATGTTTGATGACGTTCATTAAAACTTGCTGTTGTTCGTTTAGACATACGTCTTATTAATTTATTTGATGAATTTAATTGTTGTTCATCACCACCATCATACATTTCTTCTGTTATTTCATCCGTTGTTGATATTGGTAAATCAATATCATCAACATGTACAATATATAATAAGGTTTCAATATAAACTATTAATTAATAAATAATAATTAGTATAATTTAATCAATAGAAGTTACCATTATGTCCATCATCGGTACTTTTACTACTTGAACTACTACTTTTATTACTCAAACGTTCAGTTGATTGAATTGACTTGTTATTATTACGTAAAATGGATGAAACACGACGAATTTTAGGCAACATGATTTAAAGTTAAAAATTATAAAATGATGTCTAGTCTATAAAACAAGAGAAAAAGAAATCCTTTTTATTCATTTCAATCGATTTTCTGATACGGGAATGTAAGAATGTGCCGAAACTGAAACTATCAATCTAATTGGACAAATGCGTTTTGTGATATCATTTCGTATTCTAATTATATAAACGTTTCTTTGAATATTTTTCAAACAACTATCAAATACAGTTTCGAACTAGAAGAATCTCGGTCATATATATCTCTAAAGAGGGCGCTAACAAACATGTACGATTAATATATATATATTTCGTTTTACAAGTTAATTCTTTTATAAAAATCTTTTTCTATATATTTAAATTTTTTCAATATCATAGATAATTTAATTGTTACATTGAATAACGAAGGCTGTTTCCAACTCATTTTCATGTCCGATGGTAGTTCAAATTGCGTGCGTAAGTATAATGTAATATAATCTATGAAAAGATAAAGCATAATAGAATATTCACGATAAGCATTTATTTCAAATGGCTTTGGATAATAATTGGATTGTAGATACTGTTGGTGATTTTATTCATTCACCAATATGGGCTGCACCTATTCAAACATTTATTGAAGCAAATTGTGTTACTTTTGACTATGATGATAATGATGATGATACAGATGAAGATGGTACAGGACTATCATTAGCAGACGAACAAAGAACTATTTATCAGCAATATATACGTCTTGTTGATTCATTAATTAATGGTCTTGGTAAAGATCTTAGTTTAGATGAAAATGAACTAATACGAGCATGTCAAATACCTGTACCTCTTGATGATTCAGTACTTGCTGACGAATCCTATGAACAATTATATTCTGCAAAAGATTTTCAATTATTTCAAGATATGATGAAGAGAAAAAATTTAATTCTTCAATTACAAGCACTTGTTAGTTTACAATTACAATGGGGTTTGCTGAGACATGGTGATAGTAGAGATGATCTCATTCTTTCACTCTTAATGCAAGCAACATCATCATCATCAAGACGTGGATCACTTCATTCACCATCGGAACCAATTAAAGTACCGATTATAAAACAACAATCATATGAAAAAGAAGACAAGAAGTATCAAAATGATAATAATGATGATGATGATGACGACGACGTTGTTGTTGTACCACGAAAACCAGAACCATCATCAGCATCATCATCATCGCGTAAGACTAAAGAACAAACAGAACCAAGAAAACCTCCTAAAGAAGAATATCGTTTACCTGATTTACGACGAAAAGGTGGCGCAGATCTTGATGCTGAATGGCATAGAGATCTTCAACGAAAAACTTCAAAGGTTTATTCGAAAAAATGAATTGTTTATTTTTAAAATATAATTTCTCTTGTTTGTAGGAAAATAATTATAATGATTCGATAGAAAATGATGAATCAAATAATGCATCTACACCTCAAACAATTGGCGCTATTCCTGAAAATGTACTTCGTCAAAAATTACGTGATTTAACTGAACGTACAATACCAACTGAGGATAATGAAACAACTGCTGCGATGAAAGCACGACAAAAATTTCTTAAAGATATACGTCAAAAAATTGTGGATGAAAAACGTGCTGAACGTGAAAAAGAATTAGAACAACAAACAACGAATGTTCGACCACAATCGGCTGCACATGCTGCACGTAAAGCTATGGCTACAGCGAATGAAACTAAACAAGAAGAACAAAAAACACAAATAAATGATGATGAATTAAATAAACGACGAGCAATGATGGCTAAACTTAAACGTGAAGTTGTAGACAAACGATAAAAATTTTATTTTAATCTATATTGTTTTTGATAGTGACTTGTTTAATTTTTGTAAATGAAAGTAAATATTTCCAAATCTATTATTTATATTTCCTAAATTGTCTTCTTAAATTTTCATCCAAATAAACTTCACTTAATGGATCATTCGATGTTGATATCTATTTATTTGTGTTATTAAATATTTGATAAAAGATGTATGATGAAATGTTTCAACATGAATCATTTTTGTTATTACTAGATTTAATTCTTGTATGAAATTTTGATAGATAATGATTAAAAGAGGACAAGTAATAAGGGTCAACACAACGATAAGAATAAAGGATAGAATTGATCTTTCTGTTGTATCTCCATATCCAACATTCAATATAATATGATAAACGAAATAAACATAACGTGATGGAGCTAGAATTACTGGTTGATCGATTGTTGAATTTGAATCTGTTACATATAGTGTAAGTCCAATCCAAATACATATGAATAATATAGTAACTAAAAATAAAAGAAGATGAGAACAAACACGAAATGATGAACGTCCACTATAAGAAAGAATATCAATTATATGACACATTTCTGCTAAACATAAACGTATAAGAAGTAAATGACGAAATGCTAATCCCAGAATAAAATACCATGTATCTAAGAAACAAAAATAAATAATTGATTATTGTTAAATGATTATTTTTTCATTTACAGACTTTTACGTTTGTAAGATAATAAAGTAATAATAAAAGATAAAGAAGCAAAAATAAGTTGAATAATAAAAACAGGACTTTGAAACGAACCAATTATGATAAATCGTTCAGTCATTGATGTTTTTCGTCGAATTTGATTTTTCACTTCTTCATCAAATTTATTACGCATATAAAAATTAATTTCAAGTAATATTCTATCAGAATATTGCTCATAAAATAGAGTCCATAATAGTATTAGACTAATAATTATATCTACAATAAGTAGATTTATTGAACGTTGATAATGACATAGCCATAGAACTATTTCACATATTCCTATTGCACAAGCAATAGATGATACACAATCGATTATACACCAACAAATACATTTCCTAATAAGCAAACGAGATAGGAGAGAAATAACTGAAGATGATTGTGTATAATATTCAAATATGAAATTTAAATTATCATCTGTCTATAATAAAATAAAAGGTTAATGACTATTGTTTTTATTAAACATACCTGATAATATTCTAAAAGATTATAAAATTCTAATTCTTCTCGAAAAAGTTTGTCAGAAAATGACATTGTTGATAAACGTTTTATTTTATTGGATGATTTAGAAGAAGTATAGAAAGGTAAAATGATACGTTCAAACATATGAACATCACGTGATAGAAAATATGCATTTAGACTAGGACGCCAGTATGCTTGAAGACGTTGACTATCTGCTAAAAGTGTATTTGGATACTGAACAAGATCATCGATACGAACCTTTTTTTTCAATAAAAAAATGATCATCAAAAAAGAACAAAAACGAAATATCACATACATGAAATAGTTTACCAAGAACATTGAATGATCGTCGTTCATCATTTTTACTATTATGCATTATTGTTAAATGATAATAAGCGCCATTTCATATTTTGTTCTGTTTACAACTTTATGATTCAATATAGTTATTTACTTCGAAAATAATAAAAATACTATTTATAAAAGAGTGAGAGAAGGTTAGATTGTGGGTAACTACGATTTCTTGGATTCATTGTTCTTCGCAGTTTCCATCAGAATAGAATTTATTCAAATGAAATCCTTTGAAATGCTTTTCATTACGTTTTTACATCAAATAATCAACTTAGAAAATTTCATTTATATCTTGCTATTTCTTGTGTTGATTATTTTTCCGAGATGAAGTAAGGTCGATGTCATATTTATTTATGTCCTTACGATTGATGATGGAAAATTAAATGATAATAATGAACATTTGCCAATTATTAACTATCCACATATTTCTCAACTTCATCTTTCTGTTGATTATCAAGTACTGAAACGTGTGACAAAACATTTTAAAAGTAATAGAACATGAAATAATTGTAAAAATACTGTGTTCTCTAGTTCTGAATTAAAAAAAGCAGATTCAAGCTTTCATGTTCTTATCTGGAATACATCGTCAGGAACGATATTGTGAGAGAAGTCGTAAAGCAGGGTTGGAGATGTTGCTGTCAAGTGATGCTGGAGTAATTTGTTGAAGATGTGAACGTGGATATTCTATTTCGTCCACATCCTTATGCTTATTATGAAGTTTTGTTTAAATAAAGCATGTTCTGAGGGTGGGTGTATTGTCAGATACTTTGCAATATTTCATTTTTTTCTCATCAGAAACAAGATTCAGATAGTTTGACCTGCTCGAAAACTAGATCAAAAATTGTTTCAGCATCTAAACAGTTGTAGAAAATATCTCTCAACGTCAGCCAAGAACATGTTTCGAGGTATGTGCGTACCTCATCACTTATGTCTTCTGAAATAAATAATGCAACATTGATTTGAACGTGTGCAATGTGTTCGAGTAATCTTTTAAGTAAATTTGGATTAAATAAGATGTGTCGCATATCATTGAACATGTTCCATTGTGATACGTGCACATAACGAAGAGATGGTGCAGCATGAATCAGTTCTTCGAACTTGACATAGTCTGCCACCCAACTGTCAGCTTTTGAATACTGCTAGTTCTCTATGGATAAAACTATCATGAGGATATGAAAAGCATTCATACCAACTCAAGTTGTAAAGCTGGAATACGCGTAGATTAGGCATATGATCAAGAAGAAGAAAGACATGTGAGATGGATGCACCACAGCTAATGTAGAGTTTTTCCATAGAATTGCTAATCATGAGATTTTCCTCGGCTTTTTTTGGTAAGCATTCGTTCGTTATGTAAACTCGAAGATTTTTCATTCCGAGAATAACCGAAAGAAGTGAATGTTCATCATTCCGTGATAGTTTCTTGATAGACAAGTATTTGATGTCGATTAAGTACGGAAGAGTATGTTGGATTTGCTCGAAATGCTCGTTTTCTATATGAAGCGTAAGATGTGTGAGGTGAATAAGACGATTCGCATGATCCAGGACAAACTGAACAAGTACATCGCGGATAATATCTTGTGTTTTCAAAGAATAAATGCTTTCGAATGTCAGTAGAGACCAGATAGAATTTGACTGTAATTGTGGGCCCATATCATTTGTATCTATATTCACATGTACACGAAGATGAGGTGAGACCAGAATTGAACGAAAGTAGGAGTTGAGACATCCGAAACCATTAACGAGATCATGAGCTTCAAGATATTGAAAGATAATCAATACTATTTCGATCGGTAATTGTTCAAATTTTGACGGCATTTTTACAACTAGATATTTACTTTTGCGTGAATGTGTACAACCCATGTTATCAAAATCAGGGGAAAAATCGACGATTTAATCGCGATTTGATTGACGATTATTTTCCGGAAAAATACGATTCATCGCCCAAACCTTGGCGATTTTGAAGACATAAGAAATTAATAATGAAATAATGCTATTTTAATTTTTATTTTCAAAAACTTGAACAATATCGTAGAATGTAAAATATGAGACGCAAATAAACGATTGTCACCGACAAATAGTCAGTAGCTGACAACTAGAGGTATAAATCGTCAGCCGATTTTTGCTGAAGCCGACGGCTTACACTTCTACTGACAACATACACAATAGAAGCGATGATTGTCATAAGAAAAGAAAAATAGTTCATTGCGCTGTCTACATACACACTTTTGTCGACAAATAGAAAAAACACTTATGGCGATAAATTATTGTTCTGTTGCATCTGATCATCAAATAATCATGTTAATTTACAATGCTTTTATAGTCAAAGGCCAATAGATAATAGTCTGCCAGTTGTCTATCTCGTTTTTTTTCTTTTCTTTCTTCCCTAATGCACATATATGGGTAACTTTACTCGTGCGTTATATTCACTACTCATCTCAACTTGTTTTTGTGCTCTTGGTTTTCCTCTCCGATAAAGATACAAGAGAATGAGCAACAAACTTCAAAGTCTACTATCATAGATAAAATTGGCATCTATTATACCACATATGAAAAAGAAGAAAAAACAATAACGATTTAATTCAAAGAAAATAATTAACAGGATGAAAACAAGAATGTAATATAGCATTACCTTCCATTTTTTTTTATTTGTTTGTTTTGTTGACGAACTTGTTCATTAATAGTATAAAGCACAAAAATTATGAGCCATACTGAGAGTATGAGTGCGAATGAAACAGAATACTCACATTCAAACTCACGCTTTCAATTTTCATATAATATCAACATAACTGTTTTCGACAAAATTGAATTAAGTGATTGATATTGTACTTTCATCAATTTCACGAATATCTTGTTAAAGTTGTTTATACAAGATCGTACTTGGTAGTTCGAATAACGGTGAATTCATTCATATTTACACGCAATGGAAGTTTAGATCCTTTTACTGTTGTTGTTTCGATATTTTCTGTCTTGTTTGATAAATCAACAACATGCTGTCATTAATAATTTATTTATCAAGACGTCAATCATTCTGGAAAAAATACTACAAATCAGTATTTATTCAAATAGAGGTGATAGTTCAATCAGAAACAAAAGATGAATAATCTCTGAGTTTCGTTAATTAATCTTCTTTAACTTTCGATGTTTTTTTTATTTTCATTTGTTTATTCTTTTATGTTACAATTATTAAAGAGAGTGATGTATCGAGAAATATGATCGCATAAGTTTTCGTATTTTCTTGAAGTACTTCCAATTTTTTAATTTATATAATAACTTACGACAATCACCACACATACGAAGATTGTTTGTGATTTGAAAAAATGATGTTTTTTTTGTTGAATGAAATGATAGGCTATTGCAAGCCGTTCACTATGACCAGATAACGCTGTTTCGATAGTTTCATCGTTACGTAATGGACGATTTACCCAACTAGGATCATACTTGTATCCATATTTAGTTAATGTATCAGGGATATGTTTAGATTGTGCATGAATTCCTTTAGATCGAGGATGAGAACGATCATTAACTTCGAAGTCCTGAAAGAGAATAACATGAACGAATTCTTTTTTTCTATCGAATTAAATTATTAATTCGAAAATGTTCTTACAACTAATTCACCTTTGACTTCAGTCAATGATATTCCTGATTTAATTTTTGTTCCGAATTGTTTTATTCGATCTAATCGTATATTCGAAAGAAGAATAGAATCAGATATTAAACTATTTTTTTGATCTGGAAATAATATTTTCATTCGATTATATATTTGTGTTGATGAGAATTACGTGTTCTAGATAAAGTTACCACTAAAATCAACAATGAAAGTAAAAAAAGAAAATTTTGAAAACACATTACAATACATAATTGAAGAAGGCGGATTCGATTTTTCATAATCGTTGAGTAGTTTTTGTGCTTCTACAAATAAATAAAGACGACTTAAACAATCAATCTATAAGATATACGACAATATTTTTATTTAATAAAATATTATATCAAATAATGAAACCATCGTAGTTATCATTTGTTCATTTTTTTGAGGAATTTCATTGAAAACTGAATATGAGAATGTGATCATGTTCAATTGAATATAATGGAACTAATGTGATGTATTATTTAAATAAAAAAATTAAAGAAACTCTTGATGATATTGAGCACAATATTAATGTTAATCAAATAATACTTAATATTACAAAAATTAATTTTAAGATTATTCAATATATTATGAAGAATGAAAAAGTAATTATCTTTATTTATGCGCAAAAATTTCTCCATAAATCTTGAGGAATAAGTGTGCGTGTGAATACGGTTGATATGTTTATCTCACATCCATCCATAACCTCGATGGCTCTTTTATTATCTTATTTGTTATATAGTGTGATACTCTTTTGACAAACTTGTTATTGTATATCTACGCATGACATGATAATCGGTCGGTACATATATTATTGTTCAACGTATGGCGTGATCTCATGGGTACATATACGACACACCTGATGAAAAACATACGTCTTTTTCTTTCTTTTATTTCCTTTCCACTCGTTCATCCTCTCCTGTTAGGAACATCATCTTTTTAAATAAGCTATATCCGGTATTAACGATTGTTATTTACTACTGTCATTGAGTATAAAAGAAATGGATTTTTGCATCATTTTACTAATGACATGAAAGAAAAGAAATTCTTTGACGTGTTAATAATATCTAACGAGATATAACTGATAATAATTTTATACTTTTTCTGCGGAGAAAAAAGTAACAAGCTTAACAAATAGTTATTTGCTGGAATAATACATGTACGCAAATGAATTTTGACATAGACAACAGTTAATAGTAACTACGCAGTTTTATATCCATAACAAATACAAAAAAAAAATAGATAATCAAAACAAACGATCTCGAGAAGTATTGTCACACGTCAATGTTTGTAATACAATAGAATCTGTATTTGAACCTTCAATACTTTTTTTACGTGAACTAGTAGTTATTCGTCGTAGTACTTTTCTTACTTCACTTGACATGTATAAATAAATATAGAATGTAAAAACAAAATTAAAATGATAAAATAAACGAATTATTTGAACGAATAAATGTTCGATAGCTTGTCGAAGACTATCTTTGTATACATCATTAGTGAGATTAAAATATATGTTTTGTAAACCAAATGGTACTCCGGACAGAGCAAGTATAATCAATTGAGGGATAAGCATATGACGAATTTGTTTCGTTAAATGATCACGACGATTTGTCAAAGTAACCGCGCGAAGATTTTGTATAGTTCTTCTTGTAAATATTATAATAAATGTCAGTGGACCGATCGTATAAACTAGAGGTGTTACAATAAAATCATTCAAATTTCTATAGTAAATATTTGTTAATACACAAATATTATGATCGATACCACTGAAAAAAATCATTGGCAAATAAACTATTGTCCAAAAGATTATAGTACCGGTGATAGCTGCTCGAACTACTCGTATTGAACTCCATCGATTTCGAAAACTTGCTTCACGACATGTACTTGCATATTGATCAAATGCTGCCCAACAAGGAAATGAAATAGCAGCAACAGTTGTAGCATATAGTAAATAATTATGTTCTCGACATGCAAGATCATTAGTATTAAATATACCTAAACCGAAACCATCAACAAGTATACTCTGTAAATAGATTGTTGGCAGATGTATTGCTGTCATGATGGCACCAGCGAGTAAATAAATAATGGTTGGATTACGTTGAAATGAACTTTGTCTCGTAAAAACTAGGATAGTTAATATTGATCCAAGAATTCCTAATATTATCATTGGTATAGCTAGTACATAGTTTAGCCAACGTGAGACAGTATTAATTGTAAACGCTGTGGATGAAATACTCGTTACGTTATATTCCATCGTTTTCTTTAAGAATAGTTCTGATGCGACCATTAACTGCTTCTTTGTTTTATCATATGTTCATGTCTTATATGCTCAATATAGTAATGACTTTTTTCATAATTTCCGCTGACTATGAAGGATAATTCTGTGGAAGTAGTGATGATGAAAATAGAAAAAAAAAGTTACCTGACACGTTATCTTAAATTAGAAAATAGAAATATGAGAAGCTTTGATACACAAAACAAATTCGTCACGTTTTTTTTGTTACTTAACAGTCATGCACAAGATAGTGTGTATGACAAT
>CAJNOI010000045.1:327413-352905 GCA_905250115.1 Adineta steineri | reverse complement strand
TTTTTTTGTTACTTAACAGTCATGCACAAGATAGTGTGTATGACAATAACGTATAAACTAGTAGTATCGAAGCGATCGACATAAATTATTGTATTTTCTTTATTTATCTATTCTCTATTGTTATAATTGTTCCAGTAATGTCGCACGTATACACATGCTCTCGTTCATAGCATTCCACTTTTCTTTCTCTTTCTTCTTTACTATATATATAGATGTTTTTTTCATTTGAAATATAAGAAAAGTTCATGTATAAATAGACACAACATATATATATATTTATAAGAGAAGAGAAGAGAACCGAAGAACATTAATAAATGGCGTCCTTGGCAAAACAGCATCACATCTACATTTTACATCATTTACATGAAAACTCAATAAAATTTAAATCTCCATTGAAATTATATACAGCTCCTATTAAAGAGATCAAACGGATCTACATCTACACCATTCTATTCAGCAATAATAGTTTAAAAAGTATTAATGTACGAAAAAAAACATTATTCACAGTATATGTCGAACGCAGTGAAAACTTAAGTAGAACATAGTAAGGTGGGATAATGTTTGAATATTTTCTTATGCATACATACTATCATCAATGCAAAATTGTTCTTCGACAAAGTTTTGACAAACTTGTCATTTCGATAAATGCTTAACTTCATATTAGTCGAGTTACTAGATAGCCATTTCTTGATTAACACATAATAATTCAATTTATTCTAATGGAACATGTTTTTTGAAATGCTCTTATATTAGAAAGTGACATATTTAGTTTATTTGTCTCTTGGGTAATTAAAGTAAAATATAACAAAGTAACTAAAAAATGACTTAGTTACTGATAAAAAGTAAAAGTGATTTGCTACCTCTTATTTAGATTCTATTACTATTCTATACATCAATATAAATTGGTCGCATCATTCATGTTATTGCTTATGAAATTTTATTTCTCTTTGAAATTGATTGATATTTTTATTGTAATTAAAACACAGGGTTCGATTTGGGAGAGAAAAACTATTGAGTTGTCATATTTAGGCGGATTTCATTTGTTAAATCAGATATACGGGGTGGGTGTGGGTGTAGGTAAGAGTATAAGTGAACGAATGTGGATTAAAGATGCAATAGTTTCACCCACACTCTCAAGAACATAATCTAAAGTAAATTGTCTAATTTATTTTATATAAGATTGAACTCCAGTGGATTTTTGGTGATTCTGCCACTAGCTTATATTTCCACCACAAAACTTATAATGAAATCTTCACATCTTGAGGGTGGGTGAATGTGATGTGAGTATTGTATTTATCTCACAAACACCCGAAAGAGCCTTATAAATCATTTTTCGTTAAAATGAAAGCATATGTCTTGCGATAAATAAAGAATTTCATACAATTCAGTACATTTATTAAACGTCACTACATTAAAAGTCGAGGACAACATTATTTTTTAGCTGTCTACATGTTAAGAAATGTTGCCAGATACCACTCGTCGATTGTTTCGGTGTAAGAGACACTTGCGACCAATTTTGAAGAGAAGAGGAATAGTAAGGGTGAGCCCAACACTAAGACCACCATAAAAAGCGATAACTGTATATGAGATATATCCAATATTGAAACGTTTAGAAATTATATATGTACATTTATCTGTGTGACAAGCACTGAAATATGCCTCAAAAGAAACGTTCTCAGACCACTTCTCAATGAAAAAATTTCTTACAATATCGTCAAATTTCGTGATATTGATTGGATGAAAACGAGTACGATTAGCAATGAGTGATGGAATATAAGGTTTAGAGGAATTAAATGCATCACTTATTTTATCAAGACATGCTTGGTCGTACAAGCATTCTAAAGTAGACTGAAGCATCGAATCCAATGGTAAGCAACCAGACAACATTCCCGGTACTACCTCCAGTAATCCCGACTTGACCCTCAAATTCATTGTTTCTACACATGTTGTCGACGTTGCACAGCTACACGATGGCAGATTGTACTGTTTAGGCTCCATATAGATTCTCGCATGGTTTTCCACTTCTCGGATTCTTGGAGACCTGGGTGTGGGTGTGGATGTGGGTGTGGGTGTGGGTGTGGGTGTGGGTGTGGGTGTGGATTTTATATTTCAGCCACACTGTTATCCACCCACACCTTCAGACACACCTTCAAGTTTTCTCCAACTTTAGTAACATTATTTGTTTTATTTGAACGATTTTGTCTCTAAGAAAATGTGATTCGTATATGATTTCTTTTAAATTATTTTTTTTAGGTAAAACATGTCAATATACTTTTAAACGAACAATGAAAAGTACACTTTTCTCAACCACGATCCGCTGCTATAGATGATATAGATAATACTATTAAAATGGATACGATTGTGGCCAAGTTGGGTACAAATATCACTGAAATTGTTTTGCAAAAGATGATAGAATTTATGGAAATCAACAACCATATTCTACAGGTTATAGACTCCATCTTTATCGAATAGTTATTATGAACTGTACTGATGATAATTATTTAAATATTGCTGTTCTTAATTCTGACATTGGTAATATAATCATTTTTTTGATCAAAGTAAAGGAACTTTTCAACATAAATTACCTATTGAATTGATTTTAATTCTCATCCACAATATATTGTTATCGATGATTTTACTAGTAACAGTGCATTTAATGTTGCTATCGCTGATTTCGAAAACGATCGACTATACGTTTTTCTAGAATATAGAAATGGAAATTTTATAACAATAACTACATATGACCAAATATGTGGATCTACTCCATATTGGATTCCTATAATTGGCTTTTCTTATCAACCATCTCTAAGACAAACCAATTATAATATTCAATCTCAAAGCAGTGCTAAACCAATTACTATCACCGATTTGAAGAATGATTATATCATTGATGTATTTTTTTGCTTAAATAACAATGTATTTACATTAATGGGTTTTAATAATGGAAATTTTAACTAAAAAGTAACATTTTGACTGATAACGGGTTTATTACACTGTATATTTGTGTTGGAGATTTGAATGATAGCAATCGAATGAATATTCTCACTGCTAATAACGATTCTGGCACTGTAAATGTTTTTCTTGGACACGGTGGTGAGATGTTCGCTAATAGAACGACTTATTCTTGTGATATTGGTTCTAGTTCATGGTGAGTAACTCTTGGCGATGTCAACAACGACAACCGATTGAATATTATTTCTTCCAATACTGGTAATGTTCTTTATTATATGACTTCGATCTCTCTCTACATAAAAATTGTACTTCGATAATATTAGTGGTAGTTTATCTTTGTATAATAGCCTTAAAAGCAATTAACAATAGATAAATAGAAATCTTAATTAGAGACTTTTGGTTATGATATTTGTAGAACAAGCAGAACTTAAAAGATCAATCAGTTGGACGAAGAAAAAAGTTCCTTTGTCAATGATCATTCAATAACAGTTGTTCTTTATGATCAATATTTTTTCAAAATTTGTTTTGACAATTTAAACACAAAAATCAGAAAGATAGGACGAAATATTGCAGAGATGTAAGTAAGAGTGTGAATTAGAGATGACACTTTTTCTTTTGTATTTAACCAGAAGAGATAACTCTTCTCTGTCGTCTTAAAGAAAAAATAATTTGAGAAATGAGAAAGACACTAAAAAAATTTGAATTAATTGTTTATTTCTGAATAAAATTATATAGTCGAAATCAGCATAAGATTCTCTCTAATGATTTATGATTGAATAAAATTAAAGGAATAATTGTTTTTATTGGTTTCCCACTGTTTTATAAATATGAAGTGTTGGATAAAAAATTTAAGTCACTTCAAACAGAAAAAAAATAATGAAAAAATATGCTTTTTTGACCTATGGCCTGCCACAAATAGGGGCGTAAGTTAGGTGACAGAGCAGGGGGCGTGCAACCTTTTTTTTCTATTTTGGCGACCAAAAAAACGAAATTTTCAAAAGTAGGGGGGGCGTAAACCCCTTTTTTCCTATTAGTTTTCGAAAGCAGGGGGGGGGGGTATTAGTGGCGTAGCCAGGATTTGATCGGTGGCCTGGCAATGCCTTACAAAATTTCTAAAACCTACCATATCCTTAGGGGTGTCGCGATCGGAGGGGGGTAGGGGCGGTATTCATTCCAATCTTTGGAAATTTTGTTTTTTTGCTCACCATTTTTTAAAAACTATTAAGAAATTTTCAAAAATTCTAGACGAGTTTTTGAGAAAGTCTTTGGAAATTTCCCGAAGTCTTCAAACGGATTCCGATAATTTAGAAAAATTTTGCAAAAGTTTTCGAAAATCGCTAAAAACTTACAAAAACCTTCAGAAATTTTCAAAAAACGTCTAGTTTTTTTAAAAATTTTGGTAGTTTGCAGAAGTTTCTGAAGTATTTTCGAAATTTTTCGGCCTCCCCAATCTTTAACATTGCGACAGCCCTGCGTATCACTTAATAATTTTCTGATGATTCAAAATCAATCTGTGATCTTTCTGTGTTTTAAAAAAAGATTAATTTAACGCGAAACAAAGGGTCTACTGAGTGAGGTCGACGCATGGGGCAGTACGCCTCTTTGCTCTGGGAGAATTTTAGTTTTTCTTTGATCTATAAAATTAAAAAAAGGGTTTTTACACGATTTTTTGCGTTAGATTTAAGCAAAAAGGGTGCTGCGCCTTCCTCCTTTTAAAACTTGAAATGTTGAGCGTTTACGCCCCTGCCTATTGACTTGTTCAGTTATTTATAGTATTCTTCAGATATCACTCATTATTAGAGATATAGTCTTATGTAACTTCATCGACAGTATAAAAAAAATAAAATACCCAGTAAAATTTTTCTCGGTGGCCTGGCAAAAAGTACCGGTGGCCTGGCAGTGCCAGGCCATGCCAGGCCTTGGATACGCTACTAGGGGGTATTGCGCCTCACGCCCCCCCCCCTATTTACGCCACTGGCCACAAACACAAATAGCGTATTCCATTTTTTATATTACCCTCCCTACAGTTGAGGGAATAAAATTTTGTTTTTTTGAAAAAGAAATTAACGAATCTTCTTTAACGTGAAAGAAAAGGCTTCATCTTCGTTTTATAAATAGACACCTGCATGTTTAACAATTCATGTGACGATATTTTCTCTTTCTTTTCATTCAAAGAGATCGCCAATAATTTAATGAAAAAGGAAAAATAGACCTTAATTACATATAGAGAGATCCACTGATTTTGATCTGTGAATTATATCTTCTTCTTTTTTTAATTTTGCTTACAAGCACATAGATCACAATATGACTATGAGCCAAAACGATAATCTCGTAAGGTTTTTTTTCTAAATGTACTCATTTATTATCAAATTAATGAAAACCAAAAGGAAATGATGAGACACATGAATATTTTTCTCTAAAAAATCCTTTTTGAAAAAATATTGCTCAGAAACAAAAATATACTTGTGAAGGTTTTATGATAAGTTCTTTGGCTCGCTGCTAGTAATAACATAAAGTTTGATATGTGTGTGTGATCGTGTCGATCTAAAAAGAATCTACATCTATATCCAAACTCTACACTCAGCAATTTTTATACTTGAGATAACAAATACTGATTTCGTTTACTCCGGGTAGAAAAAATTAAAGATTCATATAAAATACACTTGTAGATGAAAATATCAACTCGCATGTTTTCATCATAAGAATACCAAATATGAAAAAAACAAAAATAAAGAAAGAGAACGGAGAACACATGATACATATAATGATGCACACATCGATGCAAAAGCAACCCTTATCTAATAAATATGATATGCGTAATATGAGTCACGTAAATATATGTATGTTGGAAAAAAACAAGTAATTTTGTGAAGTATAAATATAAAGCAAAATCAAAAGAAAATATATCAGACACACAATTTATATTATTTGGGTAAGTAAACTATACTTGATTTATAATATTATTACACTTGCAGATATTCTTTTCAAATTCTATTTTTACTTATTTTCACATTAGTTTGAACTAGTAACCGATCACTTGATATGTATTTTTTATATTAAGAATCAAAAAATTTTTCCATATAAACTTTTAAAGTAGTATTGTTTTTGAATAAAAACAGAATATAACTATATAAATTAATAAAATAGACAAAATTCATTATATAAAGTGTAAATGTAGTGGAGAAAAATATTTATTTAATCGAAATATTCATTAAACTCAACGTTTCGATCAATTATATGATCATTTTCAAGAAACGGAACATATTAAATATTATATATGACTACAAATAGCTTGATGTTGTTCAGAATAATCAAGCGGATTTGGAATACTAAAAAATATCTAAGTATATACTAATAAATAACAGGGAATTATATATATATTAAATGGTAGAGAGGAAAATACTTGTTTTGATTAAATTTGTATTCTTATGCGTGTTTGTGTTTCTTGTTATAGATATTTTATTTTGAATAAGAGTTGCTTTATTTAGTTCTATTTCTGGTGTATCGATGTTTTATACTTCTTTGATTGTTTTTGGTGTCGAGTGTCATTTCGGTACTCCCTTTGGCATGATATATATGCTACTCGTTCTGTTTCTTTTTTTGTGTAATTGACGAGATAGTGTTCTTTTTCTTGTTTTTGTTCTCTTATCGTGTTCTTGAGTTTCGATTCTTTTTCTAATGGTCTTGTTTTTATTATATGTTATATTATTGTCTTGTTAGTTGAATGACACGTACAACGTATCATAAAATAATGTTTTCGAAAGTAGTTTTTTATGCAAGCGTTTGCACAAATTTTTGCAGATTACTGGTGCGAATGTTTGTAATTATCTTTTACAGCACTACGCAATATCGACCACTAAGCTCTTTGGCCAGTTTACGGAAGAACAACTTCGGATAAGCAAATTAAAAAGTGCTATTGCATTTGTTCGTATATGTAAAAGTTAAGAGTTAATACCGGCGTTTGCTCGATTTCGTTTCGCTAATCAGTACATTGATAAATGCTCAGATACTTTTTTTTACCTAACGGAGAAAACATCGGACTTTAAGAATTGAGAACGTTTTGAGAAACTCTATGTGACAATATATGCGATGATTCATTTTTGTCTTTCTTTTTTTTCTTTATATATCGACAACATCTGATTCTTTCTTATACATCGCATTAATCATATGTTTTTTCATCCTCTTTCTTCTTATATGCTTACACTTCGAAATAACACGACTGTATCATCTTCTTATACACGCGCAAACCCATATGTTTTGCCATACTTCTTTCCTTTCACAAAATCTACTCAGAGAATACATTTTGATATCCTTCCACTTACTTAATAATTACATATAGAAATATCTCTGCTTTATCCCGACCTCTGACCTAGTGGCTGCTATGTTAAAAAAATTATCTTTGTACTTATATATTTTTATGTTAGTGTGTGGATTGTTTTTTCGTAAGACTATATAAAGGAAGGAGAAAATACAGTTTGGGTACGATTTCTCTTATAGAATAAAAGTATACATTATATATGTATGCATTAATTCTTATATTACTCTATACTGAGTCTGAAATCGTCACATTCTATAGGACTTTATGAGAATGTTTGAGACTTAAAGTCTGAAGTCTCTCCTGTTTCTTTCTCGCTCATACCCTGGATCATCCCATAACAATACACTAGCTTTATCTTTCGGGTGAACGTCGCACACCCAGCTCATCCCATACATAAGTTACTATTACAACTATTCATACTCAGATCTTTAAATGTCTTTCTCAGTATAAAACAATATGACTTCATTTATTGTAGTATCTTCTTTTTTATTTTAGATAAAATTCAGTTTAAACTCATCTACGTAATCATTTTCATAGTTTTATATTATTCGCTGGTGATCTTTTTCGCCCATTGATTAATTCGTTCATTTTGTAAGTATCATGATTTCTCTAGTGCAGTAGTGCTTTGCTGAAAAAGAGAAAGGTTTGTTGTTGATAAATCCTAATATCTGTAAGGTATTATACACACAAATGAAAAAACTTCCTATATAATTTCGACATGAAGAAATTTGCTATACAATTTTCGACAACATATATGAGGATATGGGTGGTGAACGATGAGTTTCTACCCACAGTCATCTTCTATCCTTCGACTGGTGATCTAGAGTTAACCATCTGACACTAGGGGTGAACATTTAAGTTAATTTAAAATTCAGTCTTAAGTTTTTGGTAAAAAACTTAATACCTGATATTAAGTGTTAAGTTAGAAAATTTAATTAAGTCAAATTAAATTAAATGACCTGTCCCCACTTGACACTATCAATCATTTAGAGCTACAATGTCAAACATGGTATTACGACCTCGTCCAGGTGCCAAGAAACCCGGTACCAATCCAGAAAACAAGCCTGATGAGAAACAAGTAATTGAAACAGGTGAGTTTTTATAAACATAATCTAAGAATTCAATGTTACCATAATTTTGTTATTTTAGGACAAGTGAAGAATGAAGTTGAAGAAGAAGGAAAGAAAAAAGAAGAAAATAAACAAGCTATTGGAGGAAGGATGAAACAGGTGGTGAAAGAAAAAAAGAAAGAAAAAGAAAAAGAAAAGGAACGTCCTAAGTCACCCGGTACCAATCCAGAAAACAAGTCTGATCAAGAACAACAAACTAAAACAGGTGAATTTTTATAAGTAAAATCTAGCAGCTCAATGTTAACATAATTTTGTTATTTTAGGACAAGTGAAGATTAAAGAGGTGGAAGAAAAAAAGAAAGAAAACGAAAAGGAGCAACCTAAGCCACCCGACGCCATTCCAAAAAACGTGTCTGGTCAAGAACAAGAGTCTGAAGAGGAGGAAGACGACGACGAAGAAGCAGAAGACTATGAAGAATACGACGACGAAGAAGGAGAAGACGATGAAGAATACGACGACGAAGAAGGAGAAGACGATGAAGAATACGACGAAGAAACAGAAAAAAGTTACAATTTACGAACCAGAAAAGAAACACATGTTCAAACGTAAGTGACGTTTATTTTATATACGAAATGAATTAAAGGAAGGAAAAATCAGTGTATTGGAATAATTTATTTACTATAAATATTTTCTCATACAGACCTAAAGTTGATTCTACTAACTTTGTCAAAGGCAAAACTAAAAATAATGAAGCATCATCATCAATTCATGATGGTCCATCGAAATATCGACCACTGCCGATTGCTGTTAAACCAAAATCAGCATGTGCCACGACGACTGACTCGTAAGATTGAATTGTTCAATATTATGAAAATAAATACGACTCTTTTTTTATTAGAACGGCCGGTTTAATTGAACCTGCTAAAGTAAAAAAGCAGATTGAAAATCGTATCAACTACTATATGGAAGATCAACGGGGGGAAGCTATACGTTATTTGTATAACTCGGGTAATATTTATATAGCACCACATATTTTTATGTCATTTTTCTTTCTCAATTTAGAAAAACAACTTGATATTAATGATTTATTAACGCGATTGGACGAATTGAGTGCTCGATCAGGATCAGGAAAGCTATTAGTAAGTTACTCAGAGCCTTATTGTATAGAACGAGTGTTATTTTCATGTCGTTCGTTCTGATCAGTACTAATTCACATGTATAACGAGTGAGAAGAAAAAAATCAGAAAAGAGAAGCTGCTAATAGTTATTAAGAATACATGACTATTTACTCATTCGAGAAATATATGGAATTAACCATTTGTTTTTTTAGAGAGCACTTTATAAACGTCATTCATCACAACCGCCATTTTTGACTACACGAGATTTTGAAGATGGATCTCTGAAGTGTCAAGTACAGAATAATCTGGCAGTTTATGCAGTCACTATATGCATACCTGATTGGCTTTACGACTGCATGAGAGAACACCCAAAACTTTGCAAAAAGAAAGTTTTACTAAATCCTTCTTTTGATGACAAGGAACGACTTGTTCATCTTTGTGGCAAAATTGGTGAAAGCACTGACTTTACACAGCGTGAAAATCATTACAAGAATACAGAAAGAAACGGTATGATTACTAATATATTTTTTATATTATAATAATGTAATTTTCGTTCATTATAGGTCAACTAGGACCAATATTTTGCTACCTAAGACAAAAAGCGAAGGAATCAGAACCTAATCCATTTATGGATTGGGTAAACGTATGGCCGATTCTATCTGGTGAAGGCTTGGAGGTAAGTCGAATAATTGTTTAGCATTGTATTTTAACTTTTCTTGTTTAGGATGTGGATAAACGTATCGTGGTATATAAACTGATCAAGATGGAAACGCTGTGCTCGTTTTTGCTCGGACGAGCCGGTAATTGTGGTTACAATTTCATCGGTCGATTCAACGAGCGTACTCTTGAGGAAATGCAGAAGTCTGGTGAGTGTCAATTCTATGAGAGAAATGCAAAATTTAAAATATAATATTGTTTCTATTTGATCATTTAGCAAAACGTTTAAACAATGATTTGGACAAATCGTTTGAAGGTGAAAATGGACCAACCACGAAAAGAAAGCTCGCCCGTAAGACTTATTTTGTAATCATGAATTGATATAGAATTGTAATCTTGTATATTATTTAGAAGAAAAACGTAAGGAGACTATGTCAGCAAAGTCCATGGGTCCCAGTGGTCTTCCGATTTCAGGACAAGAAATCATGAGTAAAGCACACTGTTTACATTGATATTTCTATATCATTACAATAATGTATATAATTTAGGGCGGAAGATGCTTGAAGGTCAAGAAGTACTGAAGTTACGAGAAGATGGAGAATATCGAACTGGTCGTGAGCAAAGGTGTAAGGTTTTATTATGATTAATAATAAATAATTAGTATAGACTCTTCTTTTAGATGCTACAAAATATTCACGTAACAAGCCTGCACATATAGCTGAAATCAATGCTTTCGTTGCTCTAGTGGAGCTGGCGAAAAAACCCGGTTATATTCCACCGGAAATGGTTAAGTTGACGACGGGACCAATCCAGTATGGATGGGAAGCACAATGTCTTCAATGTAAACGCTTTTATTCTGTCACAAAAGTAAATAAAAATGATCTATATACGTTAGAGCCACCTCGGTGCAGAAACGAGATACACACAGATACTTGGTTAATACCAGAAAAGTGTAAATTGAAATACCCTGGAATCAAAGACTATATAAAGAAATATTGGTGATTGTGTCAAGAAAATAGATGGACATCCTGTCGAACAATAATCCCCCCCCCTGCTTTACCACATTTATCCTTCATTCGTTCTGTATCTTTATTTTATTCTGTTTCTTTGCTCTTTATTTCTTAAATATAGTTAGTCTAAACAATAATACTTGGGACGAAGTTGAATACATATTGACGTCTTTTGTCTGGAAAAGTTTAATCATGAACAATTGCTATAAAACAACTATTTATTCGATCACAAAAGGATCGTCGTAGAGTTAATTTATTAGAAATACAAATATTCTTTTTTCGAAAAAATTAATGGCATACTTTTTAAAGCGTTGTTAAAAATGGAAATACTGTAAACTTACACTATTCACAATCACTTTGAATTCTTCAAAGTACATCTCTCTCAATTAGTTTATAAGTAATGATATATTCTTCAGTTTTCTAATCTATATCTTAACAAAATAGCAATAGATATCAAAACATTGTTAATGCAGTAATCCATATTTATTTATTAGACATTTCGCTATTATCTAACACCTCATTTTTTAGATGTATGTTTTTCATTTTGATGATTCAGTTCAATTATTCTGCGCAAAAAGTGTCTTTACGTGGATTATAACGTTTATTAAACTGTTTTTTGAGCTTGTCTTGCTTTCAGCAAACAGCACAAACCAGAAACAAAAGAAAAACATTGCTGAACTTGTTAAAATGGAAACAATTCTTTTTTTTCGAGCTTAAAATAGATACAAACGCATTTACATGACATTTTTTTATTTAAATGTATTTAGAGAATTTTGATTCATTTTAACAACAAAACTCGAATACATTTCGAACCCAAGTCAATGCAGACTTCAGTTAAGACAGAAGAAATATACTAAAATGAAGATTAATTTTTCGATATTTTATATCTAGTGCTATTTCAAGACATTTCTCTCTTCTCTTCTAATTATTTTATTTTAACTATGCTCTTCACTTTTTATTGAAGAATCTAATTAAGCATAGCTCATCAGGACTATTTTTACATGAAACAATTCCTTTCATGCTATAAATAATTTAAAATGTTAATCAGAACAGAAAAAAGCTTTAAAACAACACTCCAAATATATATGAACTTTCATCATTGAGTTTTATATATTTTCTTTCATCGAGATTTATCAGTTTCTATAGAGATATTATTAACAATTTGAATAGATGTCTTCAAATAATACTGTGTCTTCATCTGAAGAAACTTCTTCGAATTCAAATATTCTTCTCTACGGAATATTTCAAACAGGTCAGCTCATGTCCATCCCAGTCTATTTATTTATTATTCTACATTTTTTGTACAACAAAACATTACAAAAAGAACTTTCCAACCATGCCATTTTTGTTATTCTTTTCGTCAACTTTATTCAAGTGACAATCGATCAATCACTCCTACTCAATTATCTTCGAACAGGTCGCGTTAGTCCATCGACACCATCATTGTGTCTTTTGTGGCTTTTTGTTGACGCTTACACTTATGATACAGGGATTTTATTGATGTGTTGGGCATCGATAGAACGTGAGTGATGTGTTTGAATGTCGATGAACTATACATATATCTATCTCTCTTGTAGGTCATATTCTTATTTTTCATCGTAATTGGCTTTTGACTAACCGACAACGTTTGTTGATTCATTATTTACCACTTTTTCTCATCATAACTTATACATTTGCTTTCTTTGTCTATGCCATGTTATTCTTTCCTTGTCAAAATTCCTTTGATTATACATCTGCTTATTGTGGTTATGCATGTTTTTATTTTTCAACAGTTATCGTCGCATATGAATCTCTTGTTCACGAAGCTATTCCGATTATTCTCATTGCTCTATTCAGTCTTGCTCTGGCTCTTCGAGTTATCATTCAAAAACGACGCCTACATCAGGCGCCGAATTGGAGGAAGTATCGAAAGATGACTATTCAATTAGTCAGTATTTCAACTTTATATTTTGGTACGAACTTTCCTTATACTATTAATCCCATTTCTACTCTTCTATTCAATATCACTCCAATCAATGATAACATTCAGGCTATCTTACTAAATTTTATCTCTGTAGTAATGCCTACTGTTTTACCTTATGTCTGTTTGGGACTCATTCCTGATCTTCAACAAAAATTTTGCTGGAGAAATCGAAGGAGAATAGGAGTGCAACATGTTCTAACACGGCCCACAATACCCAAAATGGAAAGTCGGGTTTGACCAATTTATCACCTGTTGGAGAACATCATGTCTTTTATATCTTGAAGGTACGGCTGTAGCTGTGGTTGTGGGTAGGATAGATCTGATTATATTTCAAAAACTATAAAACTAAAAATATAATGTCAATAATCTTCATGTAACTCTTTACAGATATTCGTGTTTTGTGTATTACACTTAATAAACTGAACACAAATATTTCTTTTTTTTGTATTTTTGCTTGTTGATGCATTTACATATATCTGTTCGATTTTTTTTATATTAAATCTTACATACTGTTTAATTGTTTTCTATTTTATCAGAAACTTGTTATGAGCAAGAATATGATTGTGAGAAAAATATCTATCAGAGCAAAGTTTAAATGCATTCTCCATGTGACAGCTGCTATTAGCTTTATGTTGACAGAAAGAAAAAATTTCGTATAACCAATATTAATACACAACGCGATATATAATGACTGCATGCCTCAATGATTTTCATCAGTGACTACCTTAGCTGAAGAAAGAAAAAACAGTGAAGCGGACAATAAAAGCGTCGATCGTCAATCTTCAAGACAAACCGAATCAAATAAAATTGTAAGAAAAACATTTTTTTAGCCGTAAAACATATTAAAATTAAATTTTGTTTATCTGAAAAGTGTAGAAGAGAAAAGAGTATCGATTGCATAATAAATTGATTTATTAAAATTAAGCATAAATATCTGTAAACATGTTTTGTCAGAATTTTTGTGTTAGACAAAAGTAGAAATCCTCTCGATGATATAAGTACCAATTCAGCTTATTGGAGTAGCTTAAAACAATATTAATACCGACAATAGTTATAGTTCTGCCTATATAGTATTTAAATGTAGATCATAAGTGCTAAAACTTATCCTTATCCTAATGGAATTCTCAGGTCCATATAGAAGTCCCTTCTACTTTCAATAGCTTTATTTAGAAGTAGAATGGATTTATCAGAGCATCCTAGGAAAAAGGCTGGTGTATATAAATCCATAGGCAAATTATAAGTGCTTTTGGATTTATATGGAACAGAACTATAAGAATCTAAGGAATGGAAGCTCTAACACTCCTATCGATAAGAAAGACTCATATATTCAACTCGAAATTGATTTTATAGTGAACATATTTTATATAGGCATTCAAATAAATATCCAATGGCTTCAAACTATGAATCTACTCCATCTGAACCTTTTCAACAATGGCAATTGCCTTCACAGTTTCACCTTGTAACATGGAACACATTTAAACATCATATTCCTCGTCTTATTATTATTATTGTAGTTGATCTGATTCTACCGATTATAATATATTTTTCTCTTGCAAGTAATATCAAACCTGTCTACGCTCTCTTGGCCGCTGGTATTCCTCCTTTCTTGATGGTCGTCTTCAAAGCTGTATGGAAACGTTACTTTGATTCTATCGGTTTTATTGTCTGTATTACTTTTATTTTTGCGGCCATCTTAGCATTGGCGTTAGATAATCCTAAAATTCTATTGTTAGAAAAATCACTGATTACCGGTACACTAGCAATAATATTTGGTATTACATTAATTCCATTTCGATGTGGTCTCGGGCAATATCGATGGCGTCCAATTGTCTATTATTTTTATCATGATTTAGTACCAGTAAGTCGAGCAGAATTCGGTCTATCAGATAGCATGTTTGACGATAATCAATACACAGAAATCAAAGATGAGAATAGGAAACAAGATGTACCGGACCCAAAAGAAGTAGCTCAAGTCTATGCATGGATCTATGACCATTGTTCATCGTTTCGTATCTCGTGTTATCTTATGACAGGTGTTTGGGCGGTAGGATTTTCCATTGAATGTATTGTTCGATATATTCTTATTGCATCAAACTTCACAGTAAATGACATTTTTCTCTACGGAAAGATTACATTCATTATAATTATTATAATATGTGCTACTTTGCAAATTTGTTGTGTGGTATACGAAAGAAAACATATATTAGTACATATTGAACAGTGGAAAATGGAAAATTTAAGTGTATCACAAACTCATTCATCTTCATCAACAATTCCCACACAAGTGACAAGGGAAGAATAATTATGAATTTATCATAGTGTTCACAAATGACACTATTTTTCAAAATATGTAAACAATTATATATACTTTTTAAGCTTCTTATCAATAAAGTTTTGTAGAAAACCAGAGTGAGGGTGGAATAGTCTGCTATTCATTTTATACCCACACCCCGCATTTGCTTACATTTTTTGTTACTCATCATACTAATACGTTTGTTCTCCATGCAAATATTTCTTTACGTGGCGTGTGCTGATTAGTTTGCATCTTAACCAGTTATAACTTTTTTAACAACATCGTGACAGATGGTGTTATAATAAATTCGACTGCATTTTGTAATGTTTCACTTTCTTTAATACGCAGTATACATCACTCATGGATGCAGAAAGGTGAGTAATGCCGAGTTTCCACTGGGTATTTTTGCTTCACAAGCTAATACATGTAGTTGTAATTAGTATTTTTAATTGTGATATACATATTTCCCCATGAAACAGACTCTTGATTATCGACTTTTTTACCACTTTAACCAATGCAACACTTGTTTAGAGTTGTGATTGAGCGTGGATGTGGGTGGGTGCAAGTGATTGTATAGATGTAAATGCGTTGAAGATAGCATTCTCACCTACACTCACAGCTTAGCCATGCCTGGTCACACCCACACCCACACCCACACCCACACCCACACCCACACCCTCACACCCACACCCACATCCACACCCACACCCATCCATACCCTCGAATACCACGCAAAGTTCTTGGTGCATCTTGTAAATAAATGAGTATTGCTTGCTGCTTTGCGTCTTTTTCTTCGATAAAGTTGCAAGACCTATTTCTTCTTCTCTTTCTACTATATTGTATTACATAGATGTAATCTAAAATCAAAAATGTAAATATTAAGGGTATGTGTTTGAGTATTCTCTTATTTCACACCCACACACACCACCTTCACGATGGATTTCATTACGAACTACTTAATGTCACTGGATCTTCACTATTTTAACAATTAAGGAAATTTTTTCCATTTTATTCTGCGTTAAAAAAGGAAAGAGAAAAAACCCAAAATTATTGACAAAAGAAGCGAAATGAAAACAACTGAAAAATAAATTTTGCATAGAATTAACTGAGTTACAGAAAGAAAAAGAACAGAAGCCCATACTATGCTTTTACATGCAACACAGTCGACACTCACATTCGCAGGAGGAGAGAGTATTGACTTACGACTACGAAGTTGCTTTTCTTTTGTAAAATATTAAAGAAAAATAACTGTAGAAGCAATTTTAAAATTTTCAGATAAAGAAAAGAAACATGGATACTTTTTTGTGTCCCTGGTGTCAGCTTTTTGGTAAACCTCAAGCACGAGTGAATTTTATCATTCTTGCTGGCGGACCTGATAGTGTTACTTACCAAAGAATTAAATATCTACTTCAAAATGATTCTGAAACAAATACGTCTATTTCGGTTACCAGTTCGACGAATTATGACACATTAATGACCATTCATAATCGGGTATATGGTCTTGAAAGTCGAGCCTCATCGACTAACCTAACTACAACGAATTTCAAAGACATATGTTGCCACGGATATTCACCTTTTCAATTTACTATTAATAATGTTTCGAATGCTGACGAATGGGCACAACTTCGAGAAAGATTTATTGATCTTCTCGAACGAAACAAAGATGAAAATTTAAATGAAGATCAAATCAGAATAGAAGCTCCCAGTTGGATTCTACTTTATGGCTCGATATGCTTGGAACGACCACTTCTTGATATATTTATTACATTGAATAATCAAAATTTATCATTAGATACTAACACTTTTACTATTCTCGGTCTATTAGTTGATGAAGAAGAACTTTTTAAATGTTGGCTATGCCGCAATGTAGCTCATGAGGACTACGAAAAGAATACTTATCCTGAATATGAAAGACGTATTAAAGGATTTTTTTCTCTATTGAATTCATCTCAATATCTTCAAGAACATACATTACTTGTTAAAGACAAGGGAAATTTTACTAATATTGAGTTAAAAGAAATTTTGAAAGATTTATTTCAACAAAACATATCAAAATATTCATCTACCAATAGTAATCTTCGATCGTCAATGGAAAAATTACTGAAACATTATCGTCGAACAGTACGTGATATACGAACTGTACGAAGAAATTTACAATCCTCTTATCAAAATAATGCACAATATCCATTAGAATCTATTTGCAATCGTTTAAAAAATTCTAATACAGCTGCTGAAGCAGCTCATGAAGTAATTCAGCTTGTGCTTAATGAATTTACCTGTTTGAACAAAGAACAAAAACGAGCATATAAACGACAATTTCTATGTGGATTTAATATATCAGATCCTCAAGACTCAAATACAATCGCAGCTCAATTGGTCAATTATGGTCTTACATTGCTTGATAACTATGATGCCTCAACAATTCCGCTTCTTTATGCAGTTATCATGACCATCTGTAAAATATCCACACATTTCCACTTTCGACATGAATTATTTAATAATACACTAAAGACGTTTACACTAAGTCTTTCACTTGTGGGTCAACAACATTATGCTCTTGTTATAGCCGGCCTACAGCTGTGTGAGAGGATACTAAGTGCTGATCAAAACGAACATAAATATGCTCGTGTTTTCTTATCCGTTGATTCATTAGCGGCACGAAAATTTTTGGATGCAATTAAATGGCTTCTTTCACCTTATCAAAAATTGCAAGATTTGTGGAATGAAAGAGAAGAATTAGATACAGAGTAAGTATTGTATTTTGCCCTAAATATCAATGTATAACATCAATCTATAATTAAATTAGATCTGACGATGATGAATCATCAACATCTTTAGCAACAGAATACTGTTCACAACATACCGAAAATTTAGTGGATCGAGTTAATTTGAAAGTTCTAGCATCTCTGTTTTATGCATGTTTTGATCATTGTTTACAAGTGACAGAAGATGATGTTCACCAAATTGTTGACGTCATCACAATCTTAGCTGATCCTAATTTTACCAAATTAAGTCGAAGTTGCAATAAGTATAAGAAAAATTTGTTATTTATTACTCATTTATGTGCTTTGCTTACACCCATATTATTAAACGGCCCAACTTTGATTAGTCTGGCTTTAATGAATGAAACTCGTTTGTTAACAATAATTCCAACAACGATCGCATCTTTACATCGAAATTACGTATGTAACATGGATCAAATTAATTTAGCTCTTCGTTTCTATATGCTATTGATACAACGAACAGAGACTTATAATGATACCAGTATTTCAAACTCTAGTGGTGATGATGATGATGACGACGATGAAACAGATATCAAAGAACTCACTGTATCAACGACTGAACTTGTCAGTCAACCAACAAACTCTTTATATCTTACAAAGGATTTATTATCATCATACTATACGTTACATCAACAGTTTCAAATGTTAATTCAACGCGACGAAGCTGCAGCACAACGAAAGCAATTTCAGGCTTTATTCGAAACCGAATGGAAGAAAATTGATACTTTACAGTTAAAACATGATTATGAACAAATGAAACAAGAAAATCAAAGTCTGAATGAAAAACTAATACATCTCGACAAAGAATTACAGCGAACACAATTAGAACGAGATCAATATCGAAAAGAATATATTCAGATAGCTCAAGAGATCGACCGTTTGAAATTATCCACTTCCACAAATGTTATTAACAACTCCACTCAAGTTTCAACAACTATTTCTGTTGAAAATAATATTACTGACAAGGCAGATATCATCCATCAATTAAATAATCTGTCACCTGATCAGATTACAAGTCAACAAGCTGAACAGTTTATTCGAGAAATTTATGGGCGAAGAACAACATTTAAAGATGAAGATATGCGAAAATCAATCTGTGGCTCATTGAAACATCTCGGTTCAGATCTTTACAGTTCATCAGTCCATTTTCTTGACGAATTAATTCAAGTAAATTCAACGTCATTACAAAATTTTAATATAATTTTTTTACTTATAGAACGCCGAAGATAATATCTATTTTGACAAAACTAGTCCAAACTTACGTATTGAATTGAATCATGATTATATTCTATTTTCCAATAATGAACAAGGTCTTCGATCTCGTGATGTACTAGCCATCTGTAGTTTAGCAGTTACCACAAAAACAAGCGAACAAAAACATATCGGTGAAAAAGGTGTTGGATTTAAATCAGTTTTTGTTGCTTCAAATCAACCCACACTCGTTTCTCATGCATGGCAATTTCGTTTTCAAGTTCCTGGTTCTGATGCTATGTCTTACATCACACCGTTATGGATACGAGATGAAGATATTCCTGAATGTATTTTGAAACAAATTTCCACAAATCGACGACAAACACATCTTTATTTACCATTGAAATTAGCAGCACATACTCCTTTAGCTGAACAATTTCTTGATGATGTTTCGAAAGCGGTTGATCCATGTATTTTATTGAACATGCGTCAGTTAGAAAATCTTGAAATTGTTGATCTACGAGAAAATAAATCAATAATTATTAAAAAACAACGAATAGGTTCAACAAAATTCGAAACACAAACAGCAGTAACGTTCGAGGATTTGACATTTCTTAATCTAAATGGATCAATGATTAAATTATGTACTCCCAAAGGAGATCGGATTTTTCGAGTTTATAATTGTCAAATCGATGTTCCAAGTACAATCGAACAACGACGAAATCCTACGACATCGTTAACATTAGCATTTCCTTATGATTATGATTTGAATGCAACTGTATACACTGGTTTACCTGTTTGTAATCTTGGATTTAATTTTATGTTCAATGCTGAATTTCATTTAGTTACAAGCCGAGAAAATGTTCGTGAAAATGTTCCATTCAACACTTATCTTCGTGATCATTTAGCTGTTTTTTTTGTTTATCTTCTTTTGAATGATATGGATTTGAAAAAAGATATAAGTCGTTATTGTCCGTCGTCAGATATTCATCAAATTAAATATTCATCTTGGTGGCATTCAATGATCGATCGTATTACTAGATTAATTACAAAACATTTCTCTGCTTTATTTGATATTCGTAGAGGTAATCTTTCTTTTAAGTTCGAAACTTGCTAACAATTAATATTTAGGTAAATCAACTCGTTATTGGAATCCTAATTTAGCAGATTTGATCTCTAAAGAACAATTGGATAATTATGCCAATATTCAAGTGATAGATTCCAATGACAAATTCTTTACTGCTGATCGTTTGAGATCCTTTCAAATTCAAACACTTTCTATTACAGATATATTGAAATGTTTTCCGAGTCGAGATGAACAAATTAATGAATTTCAACAATGGGTACAGAAAAAAGATAAACAATGGTGGTCTCAATTTTTTCATTATCTGTCAGAAGCAATGACTCCGGATATAGCTGAACTCATGTTAGAAAAGCCAATATTCCTTCTTCAAAATAATGATGAGCGACAATATTTACCGATAACGAATAAGACATCGTTATTGCTCTACATTAATGACGATCCATCAATCCGAATATGGAAACAACGATTAATTGTTCTACAATATTCATCATCAACAGAAAGAACTGCTCTTCTTCAATCAAATCACGTTAAAATTTTAACAGAGAAAGATTTAATTGATATTATTCAAAAGAGTCATTTAGAATTAGTCATTTCATCAATGATGTTAACTGTGGGCGATAATCTGTTGGAAGAGATATGGAAAGATTTATTTTATCTTCAATCACGTATTGAAAAATTAGATAATTCCAAGCCTCTTCTCATACCTATTCAAGGATCATCTTGCTTGACTGTTATTCAAAATACAACTTTACCAACCATATTCGGCTTAGATATTAGACCTTATGTTCATTCTACACCCGTAACTTTTGTTCATATTCCTTACTATAATGTGGATTCAAATCGTTTAATCAATCATCTTCAATGGGAATCTTTTCTATTAAAAATGCATTGTAAACCACCTTTGATTAATCTTCCTCAAGATTACACTATTGCTCGTTTACCATATTTACCATTATTTACTATGTTTATAGATGAGAAGCATGCTCATTTAGGTGAATTTATTTTATCAATTCAATCAGAAAATACTAAGCAAGCACTTCAGCAATTTCCGATTGTTGCTCAAATGAATTCTAAGGAAGAAACTCGACCAATTTCAACGACATTTGATGAATTTATTCTTACAGATTTACCGAAATTACCACTAATAAATGTCCCTTCTTATTGTCGTTCATTAGCAATGAATATGGGTGTTCGTACTGAATATGATTTAATGACTTCTATGACAATTCTTCAATATTTAAGTAATGAAAAAATTACTAACGTCGATCTTTATGTTGAATGGTTGGGTCGATTGCAGTTGGAAATTCGAAAGAAGGATGAAACTATCGATATGGATAGTTTTCGTTCTACATGCCACTTATATTTTCCAGATCAACAAAAATTCTGTTTATTAAAAGATCTTCTTGTTATGTCCGAAATCAATGATCAACATTATGCAAGTATCTTATTAGTTTGTAAATATCTTAAATTACAATTAATCTCTTCCACAAGTAATCAAACATATTGGCAATTTAAAGATCTATTCCGTACATTAGATTGTCAATGTAAAGTGACTGTTGAAAATATTTATCGAACTATTCGTTTGGCAAGAAATGATAAAAAGAACTTTTATCAATTAGGTGATGGTTTGACAACATTAAATGAGGATGGAATGGAAACAATGATTACACTTTATCAATATCTTGAAGATTCAATAGCCAAATGTGTTCAAGATAGTGAATCTGATACTGATCTTTATCGTACGATTATCACACAAAAACATCCAAAAGCACCTTATGGTAGTCGAGAAGATTTACAATGGCGTTTTGCTCTCATTTCAAAGAAGATCTCACCAGAACTAAAAAAACTTATTAGTACCTCGATTCAAAATGTATCTCTTCCTCTCCTTACCAATGATCGTCAATTGATTGAAAAAACATCTACGAATATTGTATATGCTTGTTTTGAAACAAAAATCATTCAAAACTTATCAAGAACAATTGGTAAACGTCATTTTATTTCACCAGTTATTACTCGAACATGCCCATTAATTTTGGCTCTCTCTGAAATTGATTATGTTGAACGACGAGGAAAAATTAAATGGATTCATTCAAATCTCAATCTTGAAAATCATCTTACTCAATTAACAGCAATATTTCGAGAAGCGACTAACGATGATGATATTGAAGTTATCAGTGCAAGATATGCGGAAATATTTTTGCTTATTTCGGATGCTGCTATCATAGAAACAGTCAATGATGATGACTATGATGACTTTCAGATGGAAAGTGATTATGCTTTTTGGATTTTCAATAAAACTGTTTTTTTGTGTATTGACTATGTAAAAGATGTGTCGTCAAAAGCTATCGTTGCCATATCAGCCTTAGCAACTTTATTACACAAATGTCAGTATATACCATTTGATGAAGCTAAATTAATTGCTCGACAAAAGATTACTCAATGGAATGAATTTATTTCAAAATTACCTTCACGTTTTGCTAGTACCAAACCTGGTTTCTATCCCTACTTGGATGTGATTTTTCCTAAAGATCATGAATTGATTGAATCAATGGTTATTTCAATCGGCCAAAATCCCACCATTGAACAAGATCCAGAAGAAATTTTCATCGCACCAGAACGATCTCTTGAAGATGAAAGTTTTCGACAGCGTGTAATGAAACAGAATCATCGTGATCTAGATCCAAAAACACCAAACAATTGGATGAATCCGATTATTGTAGACGGTATCGAACATATTCGTATTGGCCAAAATGCTGAACATTTTTTCTTTACTTATTTACAAAATCTCTATGGTGAAATTGATGTTACACCAACTAAAAATTGGCGTTCTTCATCACGTGCAAAGGTCTATCCACAATATAAACGTAATATGAATGATTCACTTGGTTATGACTTAGAGTTACATGATACAAAGGAGTATTTTGTACGAGGGCTAAAATCAAGAACTAAAATATGTTATTTTGAAGTCAAAGGTACAAGTGGATCTTTCCATGAAGACAAAACAGTTTTTCATATATCGCAAAATGAATTAGAAAAATGCAAAAGTATTACTTTTGATTCAAGAAAACACGAACGAGAAGCATATTTCTTTGTTATTGTTGAGCATTGCCTGGATCCAGAAATGATCGCTTTAGCTAAAGTTTTTGATTGGTAAAATCTTTTTTTTTTATTTAAATTCTATATTATCAAACTAATCACATACATTTATTTATAGGAGTAGTAACTTTTATTCAATAGAGCTGAAAAATGATAGTTAACAATGCAAATTTTATTCACCATCATCCATTCCTATCATTCATGATTACAGTGAAGACGACAATACGAGAAACTCACGCCGTTCTCACGATAATTACTATTCTGGTCGTGGCCAACAGCATTCGCATCCGACATACTACAACAATCAGCCTGAGGGTTATCGCTTTCATGATGGTAACCAGCAAGAAGGATACGGTGAGTTATGGCCCTCACAACAATATCAACCCGAATACACACAAAATACTCGCGCAAGAGGTCGTGGACGAGGAAGAGGTGGTAGATATTCTAAATGGCAACAACAATAATTTGTTAATGTTTGACTAAGAGCTGCTTTTAGCTAGAATTTTTCCAATAAATATGTATACCTTATTTAACTAACGGCAGACCATCTTAGAGTGTGGGCGTAGGTGCTGGTGAAGGTTTAAGATATAGAAAAAGCACTCGTACTCACGCCCACTTGATGAACACACAGTTATTTCGTTTTTTATATTTATTTATTTATTTATATTAACTAAAAGATCCTGTTTTCAGTAATGTGTTTATTTAAAAAAAGTTTCATTGTTGGACGGAGTGTGCTTCATCTAAAATCTTCTTGCGATATTCCGTTAAGTTTGATCCAAAGAAAGTTAGAGCGCCATATTTACTTTCGTAAAGATGAATACTTTCACTAAGATGACGTTTTCGCTCATTCTCTTCGTTAGGATCTGTTGTATTTGCTTTCAGTTGCATTAATTGATTATGAATTGAACGTAAATTATTGCATTTATCCGCAACACGTCTGAAAACTGTTTCGGCACCTAAAAAGCCCTCTTTGCGACATATATCAGCAAGATAATCCGCCTGTTGTGCTTGCATTTCTTCTTGTTTGAAAGTAGAACTGACCAGTTTAACTCGATTTCTAGCAATACCTCTGTTAGCAACACCTTTTATATAACGATTGACCTTTACTCCACGAGATTCGATATTACTTTCACTGTTAAGAAGACATCGAAGCATATGAAACGTTTCGTCATCTAAATGTTCTTTTCGCAATTCCGGTACAATAACTTGTAATTCTAATATATGATCAGGATCGCGCCGTGTCGTATTAACTGCAGCATGCTGTTTATAAGTATATTTTCTAAGATTTGCCGTACGTAACGATGGGGAACCCGTTGTATTTAAATGCATGGATGATATTTTTGATCGATCAGTAATACCCATAGAGACCATCTTAGCGTAAAAAACACTATATGGAATTTCACCCTTTCGTCTCAGACGATATTGTTCGTCGAACAAACCTGTTTTCATAGCTTCGCTGTCAACAGGTGAATCAGGATTCGTCAACTTTCCATCATTTGCTAAAACAAGTTGATAATCATCTTTCCATTTAAAAGTTTGTTCATTTTCTTTGAATTGGTTATATTTATCCGCTATCTCTTGTTTAGTCAAATGTTTATCTCGATAGAGACGTTGGAAAAGATTCCACTTAACTGCTGATTTTGGCTTTTGAACTCGCTGTTTTTGTTGGTAGGATTTTAGATTACTTTGTTCGTATTCCAATTTGTTTCGATCATTAGAAACACACTCAACTGAATCTTTATGGATATTATTCATGTTTCTTCCTTGTTGTTGATAAAGAGTGGCCATTTGCTGATTTGTTAATCCTTTGTTTTTGTGTTCATGTTCAAATCGATTCCATTCGTTTGTAGCGGATGGAGCTGAATCTAGCTGAGAATTCTTTGTAGTTTGTTCATGCTGTTGATGGTAGAGAGCAGCCATTTGTTGATTTGTTAATCCTTTGTTTTTGTGTTCATG
>CAJNOI010000045.1:279840-327403 GCA_905250115.1 Adineta steineri | reverse complement strand
AGAGCAGCCATTTGTTGATTTGTTAATCCTTTGTTTTTGTGTTCATGTTCAAATTGATTCCACTTATTTTGTAAGAAAGATGAAGATAACTCTTCATTGATTTGATTGTTGCTATTATTTTTCGGTGGATCATTTAATTGATTTTGTGACTGGTCTGAAAGATTGTTGTTAACATCGTTGATATTATTATCACTTGATCCATTGCATTGTATCGAATGTTCATTTGTAGAGTTCGGCTTTGGTGAGCTGGATGTATCGTGTTTTTCCTGGTATATTTCAGCTAATTCTGAAGATGTTTTTCCTTCGCCTTTATGTTCACGCTGAAATTCATTCCAAGGGTTAGCTGCAATTGAATCATTATTATTTTTGCTAGTCGACTCGTTTTTGGATGGTTCTTCAGCGTTAGTATTTACATTCTCAGCGCCCATATGAAACGTGTTGTTCGATGAAATCGATCTGTTGTCGAGTTGCTCTACTGGTGTCTCAGTGGTATATGAATTAAAAGTTGTGTCGTGTTCGGGGTTCTGTGCATTTTGTTTATCATGATACAGCTTTGACATATTCGCTTGACTAAGTCCTTCGCCTACATGTTCATGTTGAAAATCATTCCACTGGTTTCCTGACTTTGGATTTTGTTCATTTTCATTTTCATTTTCGATATTCGATCTGTTATCTGGATTAGAGTCTGCTTCAGACGTTTGAGGTAAATTATTATCATCATTCGTAAGACCTCCAGATGTATCATTCATATCTGTTGTAGACGGTAATCCATTGCTAGACTCACCTGCATCTTGCTCAGCATGGTACATATCTGACATTTCTGTTTGATTTAAACCTTCGCCTGCATGTTGATGTTCAAAGTCATTCCATTGGTTTCCTGAGTTTGAAATTTCTTCGTTTCCATTGTTGATACTCGATTTGTTATCTAGATTGGAATCTGCTTCAGTCGTTTGAGCTGAATTGTTATCCTCATTGGTAAGATCTTCAGATGCATTATTCATATCTGTTGTAGACGTTAATTCAGTGCTTGATTCACCTGCATCTTGATCAGCATGGTACATCTCTGACATGTCCGTTTGATCTAAACCTTCACCTGCATGTTCATGCTGAAAATCGTTCCAAGAATTTGAAGACATAGTTTCTTAATGATTATTAGATTTTAAATTGACAATAAGTAACTTCGACGTTACTTTATATACAAAAGAAACTCACCACGTCAATGGAAATATCCATGTAATGTCGTAAAAGAACCCAAAAAGAGATGAAGAAAAAGAATTTTTTCCCAGTGAGTCATGAAAAATTGATGAAGGAAAGAAGAAAATCGTTTTTATACTCCACAATCTTCGCTGATTTTCATCATATAATTTGTTTAATAATAAAAAAGCAGAATGTGAATGGAGTAAAGGTGAAATTATGATAAAAGAAGTAATTCTTCTTGTTTATTTTGGTTGTTGTAACGGTTACATTTGGAAATTTTAAAAAGAAACATCATAAACAGTCCCAACTGCTTGATTTGCTACGATTATGAATGTTATAAGCATAGAAAAGAAAATTTAATAGATTTATAAAATACTGCAGTTCTTAGATAGATGTGAGGGTGTGTGACGATGATGTGTCATCACTCTTTCTATATGGATTAGTGTTCAATTATGGAATAAATTAACATCTAACAATGATATACTCTCTTTCCTCTTCCATGCATCTGCTTGCATTCATATTCCTCTCACTTTTTCCTCTTTCTCATACATACATAGCCACTCTATCTTCCCTGTATTTTGGATGTTTTATACATTTCATCTGGTGCTCTTCTTTGTTCTATATCATATACACATTCTTTCTTCCTTTCTGTTTTTGCATTCATATGCGTTCGTCTTCTTGTTGTTGTTTTTTCATTCATATTCATTTGATTTTTTTTGTTCTTAGAATATACATGATGAGGTATTCATCACACGATCACAGTCTAGCCATGCCTAGTCACACCCACACTCTCAGCATGGTTTCGAATCACATTAATATAAAAAAAATCGTCATCACTTATATTTTTTCCATGTCTAGACTGTTTTTTTTTCCGAGAAAGAAATAAAGAGTTATTGTTTTGTTAGTTTTTCTCCGAGAAAGAAATAAAGAGTTGTTTTTTTGTTAGTCCTTTTCCGGGGATAAATAATGAGTTTTTTTTCGGGAAAGAAACATTAGGTTTTTTCCCAGAATACTCTCTAATATACATACATATATATATATGTGAAAAAAAACGTTATTTTGATCATAACTCAGTTTCCAACATCTTCTCCTACAAGGTAAGATTAAAAAAATTTATTTGTTAGTTATCTATTTTCCTTCTCAATGAAAGAATAGACAAATATTATATTTTGGAGGCAACTAGTATCATCTAGGTGTAGATTTATATAATTTCATATGAAAGGCAACATATTTACATTCCATACCAATTCAACTCGTCGATACAAGACCGTGTTTTCAATATCCATCAAATATATAAGAGAAAGGAAAACACGTAAAAGTTCTCATATATATAGAGGGTATGTGTGAGTGTTTTACTATCTCTATACTTGCACCCACCCACATTCTCAAGATGATGAAAAATTCTTCCATGATTCTGTTGTATCGTATGGATAATTACAGAAGTTGCCATTTTTTCGAGAAAACTTGAACATACCTCGGAACGTTTGTATACTTTTCCATTCTTCTTCAGATGGAAAGTATTTGTGCGTGTATTCGTAATAAGATCAATCTGGACTGAAATGGAGAGACAAGACACAACGGGATCTTCCACCGCTGATTTTCTAATCGACTTCATCAATGAAGCTGATTCGAATACAATGTTCAAAGGTTATGACGAGAGTAAGTTGCAATTGATATCAAGATACACCTGAAGAACAAACAATTTCTAGTGTTAGATCTCAGCGATAGCGAAAATCCGTTAGCAGATGATGTGCGAACTGTTCAAGAACGGTTCACACAGGTTTTAGCTCAACGGTATCCATTTCTGAAACTGGAATTCGATTGCGGTCCATTGGATGATGCTATAGTATCTATGATAAGCCCCGATCGCGTAAGTTATTTTGTTTTCTGTTACGAATCAAATGTGAATTTGATTTCAATTACTTCTATAACAGCGTCCATTGATTCTCTACATACACCATGATCGAAGCGTAGCAACACATATCTTCTGCGAAAGAGTGCTATGTACGGATAAAATCGCCAGTTGCCTTGATGAAAACTTTACCATTTGGCCATGGAATCGAACAAGTGATATAAACTACACTGGGTAAGTGAGATGATTTCTACTATTGAACTTACTTCAATACGAGGACTAAATAATACTTCTAATATATAATACAAAAGAAATAGTTCAGAAGTGAGAACAAGTGACAAAGTGCTAGTTAGGGTTGTTTTGATATTTATTATTAGTTTCTTCTGGATATGTATGACCTGATGCGCAGATAGCATTTCTCAATAATTGAGTGAATTCTTTTAATTGTCTAACTGTATGCTTCAACGTTCTTTGTAGACTCCTGGTCATGTTGAATAAGTACTGTGGCCGACAAATAAAGGATGTAATCAGTTCATTTGCCACCGATGATTATCCCTTGCTCTGTTGTCTTATATGGAATGAAGGTCAAGTCAAAGTCGTGGATACTATCCAAGGCACGACGTCGATTGACGGTACACTTAATCGGCTTAATCAAGTACGAGATTCTTCCGATAGTAGCGTTATAAGTCCTCCTCCAATGAACGGTCGAATACTCCGGTATCCATGATCAAGTACGAAAAAACACACAAGCGTTTAAAATAAATGAAACTCAAGTAGCAACAATATTTTTCTGAAATATTCTTGATTTTGAATAGAAATAAATTAAAAGAATCAGGTCAAGCAAGTTAGATTTTGAACGGTTGGAGAACGTGAAAAGCTCTATTTCACTAGTCTTGAGAGAACTGAACAAAGAGTCAACAAGTTCTTTTTGTTGATAAAAGAGACGTTTTCTGATTTATCAAGAATACAAATGTGTACTATTCCAAACTAAGAAGTGCCTTTTTATGAAGAGGCTGTATCGACCGATTATTTGTAGATAAGGGGGTGTGCGTATGAAGGTGCCTTCTGTTTCATCATACACACCTACACCCACTCTCGAGGATACAAATAATACCTATTGTTTTTATTGAGAATGAATAAATATATTTCTTTAAGTTGTTTCCATGCTATGTGTTTCACAGATAATATATACGAAAAATAGAAAACATAACTTACTTAGGAGTTTACGAGCGACGAAACACAACGACGTTCTTTTCTTTTAGCTCTCGATGCATTGAATCTGTTTTTTATTCTCCATTCTTTTGCGTTCTGTTCCACATAAAAACAAGTTATATATAAAAGGAGACAAAATATACTTCTTCTCAATATATTGCTGCTTACGAATTAGCTCACAAAATATGAAGAAAGCGAGTCAGATCGACCTATATTAAGGCGGAGAAATTTTCTTCCTTTCTCTATCTTTGACTTGGTTTTGCATAGAGCGCAGAATGCGAAAACGATGAAGAAAGTACAAAATTATTTATGAAAAACGATCTTGGGAGTATGGGTGTGTGCTGAAAAGAAAGATAGACACATGCACACCCACACACACGCCCACACCCACACCCTCAAGAAAAACGTCAGTTCTTTCATTTGTATATATAATAAATCTTAAACAATGGTCATCTGTAACATTTCACGACCCCATTCAATAATTATTTGAACATCGGGCGTAGAATAAACAGTAGTACTAATATCTACTCCATATGATTGCCATTGTTTTAAATTAAGCTTTGTACTTGTACCATTAACGTTACAGGTAAATATCACTTCAGTACCATTTGGAATATATATTTTATTATTTGCTAAATAAGGTACTAAGAGATCAGTTGTATCACAATTTCCAATAATATAAGGCATTGGTATTTTGTAAAGTATACAAGTATTCTCAATCCAAACTTCATTCCAACCACTGTAACCTCGCTGAGGTGCATAGAAACCAAGACATACATTACTACCAAAATCACCTCTATTCATATCTGAATATACATAAATTTGATGATGATCTGTTTTTGAATGACCTAAGAAATTTTTCTTGCCACCATAAACATGAAAATTATAACTATCTTCATAGAAACAACTACCATCATCATGATCAATAGGCCATAGGGCATTATAATTATTGAAGATAGTATTATGATGAATATAACTATAATGTTGCCAGAGTGAAGGTATGCCAGATTGTTTAGCATCACTTAAAAATGGTTGCCGATCCCATGTATTAATAGGTCCATGATCGCTTGTTTCTCTTACGGTATTAAACATAACATTCCAACTAAGTGTATGATTACCATAGAAACCATCATTAATATTGATTGCTGCTCGCGGTATATTAAACATTAGATTACCAATGACAGATACACTTCTACTAACAGCAATCAATATTGGTGATGATTGTTTAACATAGATACCAGTTTCATGTATTAAATTCGATTGTATAAGTGTATTAACAGGTTGACTAGCCATACTAAAACCATCGATTCCATTTGTACTACCAACAAGTATTATAGCTGAATCAGCTAACCATACAAATTCATTCATAATAATAGAAGTAATATCGTTGTAATCAATTACAGCTATACCATTACTACCTAGTTGAGTAAATAAATTATGTGTAATAGTAATATCTTTTGTATTCATCAAATATATAGTGCCACCTCGATGAACAGCCCAATCGCCACCACCAGGTACCATATATTCTCTCATATATGTATTCGTCGTTTCCGATAATATCATACCTTGTATTTGTACATTCTGGATAGGACTGTTGATATTATTGCCATGCAAAGAAATAAGACAAGGAATTTGACTAGCTACGAAAATCTTTGGCATCGTTTCATTCGGCATAAAATAGAGCGTACGAGTATCTTTATCTAGAAACCATTCGTTTGGTGAATCGAGTTCTTCAAAAATATTAGAAACATAAAATGCACCACCCCAACTTAAACCTCGTGCTTCTTGAAATCCTCCTCGACCAAACATAATCGTATATTCTGTACTGTTCACCGATGCTATTTCAAATATCCAACTACCCCAGTATTCGCCTTGAAAAGTATGTATCCAACCATTTGTAGGCTTCGTCCAATTATTAATATTAGGTAATGTTCCTCTATTTACAGTAATACCACGTGTAGTAACATAATTATCACCTCCCGGTGGCGAAGCTGTACTCCAAAAATTAGTAGGTGGGTCAAAAACCGAAGCACCACCACCAATACCAAGTTGATAATTTGTAAATACTGTACCATTACGATTAGGTTCTTGTACATGTATTTCAACACTTTTATTCGAACTAGGACCCCACCATTTTTGCCATTCAAAACAAAATCCCGGATTTGCAGCATATAAACCTTGAGTAGATGGATCACCGTTAGGATATTTAGCAACAATAGCTCTTTTTCCATCAATATATAACTCATTGAACTGATCGGGTTTAACATATGATGGTATTTGAGCTTTCATAATTGTACCACCAGTGACTGTTCTTGCATGAACAGACCATTGCAATTGTAATAATGTACCACCACTTAATATGACACGTTCATTTTGATAATTTTGAATTATTAGATTACTATCATCATTCGTTAATGCAATAGCACCAAGTTGACTATTTGATGAAGTAGCATTCGTACCAAGATAATACGTTCCTGCACGTATAACAATGCACATAGTATTATCACTACCATGAAGAATACGTAGAATTCGTGTCAATGATACAGCTGCTTGAATAGTTTTCAGTGGTTTATCAAATGTTCCCTTCGATAGATCATCACCTGTTTCATCATCGACAAATACGGAGCGATAACAAGCATCTGTTTTTCGTTCCTCTTTGATCTTGAATGGCGGACGAGTATTCGAGAATCGATAGGTACGATACATTGTTTCATTACATTCATTCATTTGAAAAGCACTCTCACTAAGTGATATCCATTTATTTTTCCAAAACGAAGGTGCAATATAACCAGCCATTTCAATAGTAAAAGCTCGTAATGCACAATCATCTTTGAGCGCAACATTTGGATTATTAACTCTACCATAACGAGGATTGATTTTTACAACATTTTCGGATGTAAAATCACTCGTTGAAAACGTCAGCGTACCACATGTGCCATAAACTACAATTATTAACATCAGTAACATACAAATAAAATAAACCATCGTTGTACTATTGTGTTTGAGCTATAACCAAAAAAGACCTTGTGTCAATCATATATTTGATAACATTTTATGATAAGAATATTTCATATATTTACCTTGATTCTTGTCTGGTAGGTTAGATTATCTTTATGCCACAGACCAGACATAATTAAATATCTATCTTTAAGTATTTAATTGATAGCAATGATGAAAAATCATCAATGTAAGTATGAACAAAGTAACGAGTAAGAAAAAAAAGAAAATATATATATAATCGCATGGTTTCTGTGGCAGTCAAAATCAAAATCTATACAATCAATCATCAATGGTTTAAAAATGAAACCAATAATATAATGGTCGCTGTATGATTAAATTTGGTTGAAGTCGCTTTTTACTCTATCTTTTGCAGAACAGAAAGTAAATTTGAAGAAAAATTCATTACAATCACATTCATTTTTCTTGACTCATTCAGAACAGGAAAGAAAAGAAATGTAATGCATCATTTACGTAACAGAAAAAACAAAAATTGGTTGGAGGCGTTCATGACACTTCTTATTGTTGTTTGATTTATTTCATCTCTGTAAGAAAATATGAGATATTTCCCAATGAGTTTTAATTATATGATATCACTAGGTAAAATGAGTCTGCTTTCATTCATAAGTAGCAAATCATACTACATATATTACATAAATTTACACAGAATCTTTCTCGACAAAACTGCATGGAAGAACAAAGTATACAATTTCTAAAAAACGTTTTATATAATTGGTCAAATGTCGAGGTTCGCACTGTGCCAAAAGTTATGTATCAGGTTTTATGTGAAACAAAGGATACTGACAAAATGGAGTATCGCTTTCATTGGTTTATTGATTGTTCTGAAACTTATATTCATAATCATCGATATAGTTTTCAAACATACTGTTTAGATGGCGAATATGAAGAAAAAGTTTGGGAATTACAAGATGATCATAATGGTGGAAGTACATATAAATTTCCAAGAATATCATGCAATAAATTCGGTCAGCCTTTTCAGATACCAGGTGTTTTATCATGCGTGAAAACAAACCATCATTTTCCGGGTAATATATTACATGTTGATCCAACACAATATCATTCGATCTCTGCGAAATCTCAAACAAATACAGAAGCATTAACTTTTGTTGCTAGAAGAAGATGTTCAACGGCTGAAAAAACGACATATGTGCTGAATTCGTCAGATATTGTTGAAGCAGTAATCGATGAAATTCAACCAGCAACATCTGAAGAACGTGAATGTTTTTATCGTAAACTCAAAGAATTCTCTCTCAATTTAAATTGAAGCATATTTTGAAATTATCTATCTTATTCTTTTTTATACAAATGTAATTTTCTTTTAAATATAATTGTGAATAGTCGAAATATGATTTCGTTATAGATCAGTTATAGTTGAATTTGAACATACAACTCTATCAAAATAATATTTTTCTTCCATGCATTGAATCCATGATTCGGGTAATCTAAATAGGATGTGGGTGTGGGTGTAGGTGTGGGTGATAAATCCACACCCATACTCATCCACGTCCACTAGCAAAACATACATCAAAATAATTTATTTTCAGCAGGTTTTTCACAAGCATACGATGAGCACTTTTTAGATTAACCGATGGAAAAAATTCAACTAAATTTCAAATATTTTATTTTTATCAATAAGAAATATTTTCCATGTTACCAAGTAATAATTCTTCATCAGATAATTTATATTAAATATAAACATATTCATCTTTGTTGTTTCATAATTTTTCATTGTTATATTTACAAGAAAAATATCATTTTTATTCACAATATCAATCATTGAATAATAATAAGAATAACAACGATTACTATGATTCAAAATGAGAGATGTTCATTCTATCAATCTTGTTTTAATCTTATATTCATATGGAAAATAAACTTAAAAGAAAATTCATCATTAACAAAAAAAATCTCAATGTAAAACTTTGAAGATGAATTCTAAACTGAATATTTATATTTCCGATTGTCGAATTAATTAACAGATCATCGATTTAATTATTATATGACGACATCATATCTATGTAATCATTGACCATGACTAACTATATGTTACTGGTGTAGACAAGAATAATTGAATTAGAAAACATTTTTCATCAAAGTTGATTTTCTATATAAAATAAGGAACAATTATACTAAAAGAATTTATTCATATTTTTTCTTATTCGTTTTACTAAAATTCAAACTTTTTTTATGTGTGCAAAATGTGATAGGTTTTAATACATCTCTTGATAACTCCTTCTCTGTTCTTTTACAACTGTTCATTATTTTTTCTTTATTTATTTTATTATTGTGATAAATATAAATATGTTCAATAGACAAAAAAATAAGCATTTTTAAGATAAACGACTGATATACAACAAAAAATATTTTAAAGTTAGATTCAGCTTGAATAGAGATTATAATTATGAACGAACAATTATTTAAAGTATAATAAAATTAAACATTAATTATATGAGTTTAAAACTTTGCACACGATGATTAACATAGTCAGAAACATAGAGAAGAGTTTCGTTCAGATTAAGTATGACATATGTTGGATCACCGAATAACATTGGAGAACTTCCTGCTTGTCCATCAACGCCAACCACGGTTACTCCCTTTGTTGCACCAACAGCCCATTTTGTAACTCTATAGTTGCCTTCATCGGCTATGTATATGGCACCTGTAGTTTTTGAAACATACACACTTCTGGGATTGTTCAACTGCATGTTACTTGATCCTTGCCCATTTCCGCCTGCAACAGTAGTAGCATTTGTTGAACCACCCAATGTTATTCTTTGAATACGATTATTTCCAGCATCAGCAATATAAAGATACGAATGGATTTCATCGAGAAAGAGTCCACCTGGATAACTTAGTTGATTACTTTGACTACCTGATATACCATTTTGACCTGCTACAACTATACCTACTGTAGCACCTGGAATCCATTTTGTTACTCGATGATTCATTGTATCAGCTACATAAATATTTCCATGGGAGTCAACAGTGATTCCAAAGACATCAGCTACTGCATTTAGTGATGATCCGTAAGAACCTGTTCCAACTACTTTGGTGCCACTTAATGATCCATTGGCCCAGAACATTACACGATAGTTTATGTCATCAGCCACATAAATATTTGATGATGCATCAACATACAACACCGATGGTTCATAAAGTTGATTAGAACCAGTACCTGCACTAGCTGAACCTGCAACTCGTATACCTAATGTCGAACCTTCGTGAAATCGCATGACTCGACTATTGCCATACTCGCAGACGTAGAGCGAATTATCAATACCCATGGCTAATCCCCATGGTTTATTGAGAGCATTATTATCTGAACCTGCTGTACCATTTCCATATCCAGCAACAGTACTACCATTTTGAAGAGACAATGCTGAAAAATAGATACAGAATCTTCATATATGTTTACTTAATTTCAGTTGGTAAACTTAGAATTAATTAGAAACGAGATAAGGGTATTTAATCTAATGACTAATTGCTGCGCAGTTAAATATAGTATAATTGAGATGTATTCTACGAAAGTCGAATCGATAAATCAATCATATTTAATTAAAAATAAGCCTTTATATATCTGAATGTATTAATAAATTAAATAACTTACGACCACATTGTAGACGTGGTAAACAAGTATAATTGAGATCTGTACGACAGTCTGTTTCATTGATGCATTGACTTCCTAGTAGTTTTTGACTTCGACAAATTGATCCATCAAAATAAGTATTTGATTGACATTGACATGTTGAATTGATACATTTTAAATATCGACTTCCTTGACAAAATAAACATGATTTACCAAAACTATCGAACTGCGTTGAATCAAGTTCGATAGATCCAACAACTGATTGAGATAATGACGAAGAAATAATTGATCCTGTAGTGTCTAAATCACCTTGAAAGATTCGACAACGACGTGATACAATATCGAAATCAAATGTGCGACAAAGTACCGTTGTATGACACATCTGACTACATATTTCCACAGAATCCGCGGTTGTCTGCTGTAAGAAAAGAGCTTCCATATCAATAGGAGAGAATTCAAATCCTGAACTAGAGAAATGAATGAATGACTGCCAACCACTAGATATATCTTCACTTGAAATACGTATTGAAATATAAATAAGAAAAATATGTAAATGATAATTAAACCAAATTAACATTTTTATCCTATTAAATCGATTCTATGAAAAATCAATGATCTAATAAATAAATAAATAATATTTATCATGACAATACTCATTTCAATCTATAGACGTACTTTTTCAAAAAAACTCAAAAAAGAAAAAAGTGCAAAGAAATAATATAAAAAGATTTCTTAAATAAAAAGAAAAGTTAATGAGGTAAAGAGAAACATATAAAACAAGAAATTCTTATTTTAAACATTTTTTTTCTCAACCTATTAAAATTTCAATTTCACACTGAATAGATATAGAATATGTAACTAATTATCATAAGTTTTTATTTCGAATGACGTCTTTTCTTAAATCATGACTCTATGAACAATGTAAAAATTAATTTAAATATTAATTTCTATGTAATCCTTCACTTTTCTCTCCAATAATTATGCTATCATTTTCAATTTTTATCATTCGAACGAGTTTTTCATCTACGCTTTTTGTATTAGTCTTTCTATAGTTCAGAGTTAGATAGTATAAATATTATATTTCAATGAGTAAAAGAAAAGAGTAAGGTAATTTAAAAAAAACAAATTTATTCATGTTCTATCATCAAAATTTAATTCACTTCCGATGTTTTTTTTGTTGTTGAATGTGACGTAAAAAGACTCTATTTTCTTGTAATTATTATTAAAGATGTGACTCAAACTTGAGAAATTCTATCTTTAATTGTATTAAATAACAAAAGATACTGAGTAAAACGACAGATCTTTTTAAGTGATTTACTTGTTCTATAAATTGTTATTTTGCTTAATATTTTTAACTATCGAACACAGTTTAATTTCATGCGACAATTATTTTTCTGAGAAATATTTTGAATAAATGAAACGATGTACTATCCTATAATTTTCATTAAGAATTAATCTATATGATTTAATTCTTAAATTCGTAGATTCTTTGATATTAATGTCGTCTTGAGGGTGTAGGTGGGTGAGGTTGTATAAAAGTTGTACACCCAACCACCTATTTCACACCCTGCTTTCTGATTCGTTACACCAAAAGACAGTACATTGGTTTTTTCCAAGTTATAATGGTTGACTCACGTTTTTATGATTCACAGTACTTGAAAAAAAAGAAAGATGTAAAGCATACATTGCTTTTTTTCGTAAGAAGTAAAAAAAATGTAACGTTTCTTTCTCACCATTTGTTTGGTTGTTACGTGAGCAATAGACATGTATAATCCATCAATAGACGAAGGTAGTATTAATCGTGATTGTATCGTCAATTAGTTCCTGAAGAATATTTCAGTCCTATTTGTCAAGATCTTCCTTGGAAAGAACGTTCATGTGCTTCATGTTAATATTTATTCTGTGAAAAATGTCTTCATATGTGGCTTGAAAGTTTTCCTAATGCAAATAAATGTCCATTTCGATGTCCTCCACATATTTAATCATTATTAGCTAAATTAAATATTTATTTATAAATGCTTCATTGAGGTGGATGTAGGTATTGATTGAAAATAAAGATAATCACATCCACACTCTCAAGATGAATTACTTGATTATTTTAGCTAAAATATTTTTCACTTGTCGTTTAATCTATTTCAGAGAATATTTTCAATAAATAGTATAAAATATGTCGGAAGATTTACTAAATAAAGCCAAGAGTCAAGTAGAAAATATTATTGATTCTATTTATTCTTTCCGTGAAGTTTCGCCTGCAATGTTTATGGAAACATATACGTAAGTTTCTTTCTATTTTTGTTTGGGACGTTGATTTTTAACTATAGTTTTACATACGATTATTTGATGAAACTAATACCTCGATCTAAATCAGCAAAGCGCTCTAAACGTCACCATAACCCATATTATGCGAGTGAACTCGTCGTCGGAGGTGAATTATACCATCATATTCAAACTTACCTTGAGGACAAATTGAACTATTTATGCAAAGTAAAGCTTTCTTCCGTATCATTGAATCTAGTTCAGATACGTTTGTTTAATATTCCTGTTTATTTTCACTTTAGGATGTTCATCAAATGACAGATAATGATGTATTTCACCTATATGAAAAGAATTGGAACAATTACAAAAATATGTGTCGAAAAGTAAATAATGCTTGCCGTTATCTCAATCAACAGTGGGTTCAACGCGAATATAATGCCGGAAGACGCGATATTGTTGAGATTGACGTGGTATTATATATTTAATCATTTTGTTTTCTTTTTCGGATTGTTTGAATACTTAGCTATCGCAACGAATTTGGAAAAACAATTTTTTCAAACCATTATTTTTACGTATGACACAAGCATGTTTTAATTTAATCAGTATGGATCGGAATACTAATTCGTTTGCTGATAATAAACTAATCGAAAATATCCTCCATTTGTATTGTAAATAGACAATTATTTGTTTATTTTTTGTTTTCAAACAGTAGTCTTTTTCAGTGGATAAAAATTTGATCGAACTAATGAGCAATGATGTGATCAACGCCGCTGCTATTGGATCATTTGAAACTAAATTTCTTCAACTAGCACAAGATTTCTACCTCAAACAAAATGTTTCTTCTTTTGAACCAGATCAAATATTCGAATATCTGACACCGGTAAATTTCATAATTCAATAAAGAATTTTTGAATTATCGATTTGTTTAGATATCAAAATATATTCATCACGAAATAAATCTTATTATGTCTTATCTACCTCAAGAGATGGCAATATCGAAAAAGTTAACTAACATGGTACAAGACATATTTATTCCTCAAGATATATTTACTATTATTTTGGAATACTTAAAATCAATCGTACAAAATGAGAATTCTCCAGGTGAGAAATTTAGTGTATTTCGTTTCTTTTACTTTTTCTATTTTTATACAGAATTAACAAGATTTTATAAACCAATTAGTCAAATCCCAAAATTAAAGAACGAAGTGGCAAAATTGATCGAAACTCATATCTTTATGAAAGGTACAAATGCTATTAAATATGTTAATGAAAAAGTAATTAATATAAGTTAAACTCGAATCATTTCCACTAATCTAGTTTTATACTTTATAGGATCCAAAACTATATATTGAAACAATTCTTGATATTCACAAGAAATACTTACAATTTGTGCAAGACACTTTTGATGGTGAACAAATTTTTATTACTGCACTCGATAAAGTAAGTATAGTTTCATTGAAATTGTTATCTGCTGTGAATGATATTATATAGGCTTGTGGTAAACTCATAAATAATGTTACAACAGAAGCCGGTGATAGCTCAATCAAATCATCTGAGTTATTAGTTCGATATTGTGATGCATTATTGAAAAAAGGGTTTGTTCAAAAAAACTTCATGTCATACCAAGATCGACATAATCTTTTGTTTATAGAACTAAAACTATTGAAGAAACTGATTTCGAAGAAGAATTCAATAAAATCATGGTATTAGTTGTTTTCTCCAAGTTCTTCTCATTAAATATTCCGTTAATATTGTAGATTGTTTTCAATTACATTGAAGATAAAGATATTTTTGAAAGATTGTATCGAAATCGGTTAGCGAAACGTTTAATTTGTCAATTAAGTGATTCGGACGATCATGAGAAATCTATAGTTTTACAACTACAAGTAAATATTTCACTCCACTTCACAAACTGCGCAATCTAAAATGAATATCTAATTTTCTCATCTTTTTCAGCGAAAATGTGGTTTTGAATATACAACAAAATTAGAACGAATGTTACAAGATGTTGATGTCAGCAAAATGCTAACATCTGACTACAAAAAATATTGTGAAAATCATCATATAACTGATATAGGTAAAACAAATCGGTAGAATACTGTAAATGACATGATTTATTCTAGTTGATTTTTCTATAATGGTACTTACTTCAAATTCATGGTCTTTTTCTGAAATACCGAGTCTCGTTGTTCCAGTTGAAGTAAAATCTTCATGATTATTCATCATTTTCTTTACTATCGAATTTATCATTTTAGTTAAAATCAACATCGAATAGTTTCATAGATTTTTATAATCATGATCATAATGGTCGAAAATTAATATGGCTTCACCAATATTCAAAAGGAGAACTGCAAACATCTTTTACATCACAAAAATATATTTTTCAAGTATCAACTTATCAGATGGCGGTTTTATTATTATTTAATAAATCTTTAACTTGGACAGTTGAACGACTACATGATGAAACACAAATTAAACTTGATACACTACTTCAAGTTATTAGTAGTTTGTTGAAGAATAAAATATTAATATGCGAAAATATCAATACAGATGACGATCTCAAACATACTGATATTCATATGAATTATACAATTCAATTATCAAATGATTTTAAAAGGTAATTTTTTTTATATCGAAATCAGTCAATATATGATTTTTTCTTTTATTTTGTGAAGTAAAAAACTTCGATTAAACCTAAATGTTCCATTGAAATATATCGACCAGAAAAGCATTTGCGTTGATGATGCAATCAATAATAATCGTAAAATGGTCATGCAGGCAACCATTGTTCGAATAATGAAAGCTAGACAAATATTAGAATATGCATTATTAATACAAGAAGTAATTCAACAATTAACTCCGCGTTTTATACCAAAAATTCCTGTTATTAAAGTAAATAAAGTTCTTTTTCTTTTTTAAAAATGAAATTAAATTTTTGTTATTGATTTTTAGAAAACTATTGATACTTTAATCGAAAAAGAATATCTTGAACGACAATCCGATGACAAAAATATTCTAAAATATTTGGCTTAGATAAAAAAAACTGTTATAGTTTCTTCAGAATACTATTTCATTATTAAAATAAATTTGACCTAAGTATGAGATGGAAAGAGTACTTACAATCATATTCGCACTTACATCCTCAAGATTACAGAAGCAAAATCTTGAGAGTATGCCTATATCTTAGTCATCATATATATATATATTTTCCTTTCTTATCTTTTCGTTGTTACGTCAGTGTATATAGAGACAATGCATTTTGAGAGGAATAAAATATTAACAAGGAGAACATGTACGCTTTACGTTGTTTATACATAAAACGAAACATATCTACTTTTAGATTCAAGCAGCAAGTATTTTTTACAAGTGAAAGTATAAATGACGAAAATACTAGTCCATCAATTAAGAAAAAACTACCTTCAAGTCTCAGCTATTGGTTAGTGAAGCATTCGTTTTAATAGTAGGTAATGGAACTCCTGAAACAGAAGAAGAACGGTTCACAGTCTATGATCGTGCAATTGAACTTCGTAGTACTTTTTTTGATAATGGCGATGTATATGGTGATAGGGTGTGAGTGGGCCCTACCGTGGATGTGGTTACTTTTACTTTACATCCACAACGTCACACTCATCTGCACTCACACCCTGGAAGAGGTTACAATCATATCTTCATACGCCTTCACGTCATATCTGGTTTTCGTTACTCACATTCTTTGCTTCTTTTTCTTTCTCTTTTATGTTCTATTCTTCATTCGATAATAAGATACAGCATGAAGAAATGGTTCTCTCATAATAGCACAACAGTAGCATTATAATTTTATTAAGTTCCTGATAAGACACGCAAGTATCCTTATGGATATGTCATCCAATATTAATCGCGGTATATCGGAAGTCGTTCATGTGGAACCACAGAGCAATACACAAGACTTTCACCAAGAACTCCCTTGCAATGGTCGTGCTTGTATTCGTTGTGATAAGTGTCGCGATTGGGTTTGGATTGATGGTCACAATTAGAGGTGTAAGCCGGTAGGGTCATCGGCGGCGGCGCCAAGTTTTAAAATTTTTTTTAAAATGTTCGGCGGCGCGGCTGTGAAGTTCTAAGGTTGTCAGCTGGCGGCGGCTCGAAAATTTTAAAATTTCGAATGCCATCGGCGGCGCAGCGGCTGTAACGAAAGTGCTTCGGCGGCGCGGCGGCTTGAAGTTTAAAAAACTATTATATTATTACGAGAAAATAAAACTTGTCCATGTCATTATTCAATCCTTTATATTTTAAAATAAACATTTGTAGAATCTTCATTTTACATCTCAATATAATGAAGTACATAGCTAATATAAAGCTGAACAATAAATAAAAATATAAAAGTTCATCAAAAATGTGCAAAAAAATAAATAAAATCTTAAGCGTCGGCTGGCGGCGGCTCGAAAATTTTAAAATTTCGAATGTCATCGGCGGCGCGGCGGCTATAACTGAAGTACCTCAGCGGCGCGGCGGCTATAACTGAAGTACCTCAGCGGCGCGGCGGCTATAACTGAAGTACCTCAGCGGCGCGGCGGCTATAACTGAAGTACCTCAGCGGCGCGGCGGCGTAATTTTTAAAAACCTATGCAGGGACGGCTGGCGGCGGCTTTAAATTTTTGTAGTTCATCGGCGGCGACGGCGGCTAAGCCGCACGGCTTACACCTCTAGTCACAATCAGTGGATGGCAGAACGCAAATATTATATTAGGCGTCCTGATGCTACTTGCACAGGTTGCTGTGGTGGTCAATATGATAGTCGATATGACTATGATGATTGTTATGGTGGTGGTTCCTATTACCATTTTTTTTTGTGGTTGTTGTTTCTTTGGTCGTCATTGTGAATGTGATGACAACCGTCTTTTAGAGTGAAAAGTTTAGTTTTGTGTGCTATCTTAATTGCTAACTAGATGTTGTATTATCATTAATAATAAAAATCGCTTTAAAGATTGATGTATGGATGCAAGCTAGGATGTAAGTGTGGGTGTGTGTTCGAGAATAAAGGCATCGCAATCACACCTGCACCCACACCCAAATGTCTGTTTTCGTTCAAAACTCCGAAATTGAGATAAATGCATAGAATGATAGCCCGTTTTCAGTCCTTTCAGAAGTAATATAATTTTTTATCAAATCCATTTTTTTGGCTAAAATTTAGACCATTACTATTGAGAAATATGAGTTTTTTTCCGCTAAATCGGGAAGTTTTTCGTTTTTTCTTAGTTGACACTTTTGCGAACGCGCATCCCACATTTCTTGATCACGAAGCGTCTTATATTTATATATATATTTCTTTGAAAAAACACGTCAAGGCGCAATGCATGATAGAGTCCTTTTCCTTCGCTAAAAAAGTAAGTATGTAAAAAACTGGTCTGTCAAGAGACATGACGGACATCCTTTCGAAGGTACCTCTTTTGACGATATTAATTATCCTTTATTTCGTATTACTAGTTCTCCTTCCTTTCGGTGTGTCACCTTTCGATGCATGTTCCTTTAACATATTTATCCTTCATTCTTCATATATCTTTCTCTTATTCTTTTTCTTTCTTTTGCTTTTCGTCCTTGAATTCAAGGAAAAAAGTGGTAAGACAAAAAGTTGGTAGATAAGATGAGTCTGAACAGAACACTTCTGACGAAGGTCGACAAAGAGTGGTGATAAAAGAATCATATTCTGAATTCGGAGAGAGAGTCAAAAATGGGATCGAGTCTGAATCCTATAAGCTTAACTAAGAAGTTATAAATGCACTACTAGAATTATAGTATATATTTTACCGGGTCAATCCCGTTACATCTGTTGTTTTTTTTGCGTTATACATTTTATTCTTTATTGAGGGTGTGGATGATGACGTTGAAAGAGAAGACGCCCACACCCTCAAGATTTTCACCGAAGTCAAAGAAAAAATATACAGTATGTCACTCGATCCACAGACTTATCTTCAGATATATACTAATAGAACATACTGTTTTTTTTATGTTAGACTACCGAAGCAAACAACAATCGTTGTATTACTAAAATAAGGTGGATCATCGAGTTTATTAATGGAAGGTTAAAATAATATAAATATTTCGATAAAGTTATTCCGAATTCAGCATTACCATATGTTTAAAAATGGACATCGAGAAATAAAAATTAGAGAGTATTGTAAATAATAATGTAGTCTTTTCATTTTCTTAGTAAATTAGTATCTATATTATGTTAGTATAGCTTTTTTTATAAGTATAATTTTTATAAACAAATACTTATTTTATACAATGGATAGACATCGTATTTTTCATTTAATACATAGCAACGAAAACGATCGTATTGTTAAAACCTAATACAAAAAGCATTCACTTCTCATCCTATACATTCTGAACTGTTTAGCATATTTTTTTAAATAAGTTTATTACTTTTTCAAGTAAAAATAGTTTTTTCATTCAGAGCCAATTCTTATAACATGTGAAAAGGTTCAAAGATTGATTTGTCTAATGCATCTGCACACATGATCTTTTCTATTTGATAGTACCAGTAGATAGAGCTCGAAAAACTGCTACTATGGTCAAAATTAGACGTTGCCACCACGAACTAATCACGAGAAAACTGTAGGGATAAAGATATATACTAAAAAATTAGGGTCAATTTCTACCCCGGAATGTACTATTTTTTTTTATAGATTACATTTTTTCCGAATAAAAAGGTTAGATTCGTAGAGAACTCGAAATTCTGAGTTAGAAAAAATATTTTCTAGTAAATTTTAACAGGTAATTATTTGCCGTGGGGCCCAAATATGAAAAATGGGGTCTAGATAGTGGTGATGGCTATATAAAAAATAAAGGCATTTTGAGAGTTCTTATTATGATATTCGTAATCAGCACCCCTGAATCTACAAGCACATCTAGTTTTGACTCGTGAAAAAAGAATTTTTTTTCCCATAATACTTGAGGGGTACCCAAGGGGGAAAAAGCGAGACTTCAGGAGTGTGTACTTCACTAGTACTTCATCGGTACTTCACTCATACTTCACTCTACTTCACTCATACTTCAACCTACTTCACTCATACTTCAACCTACTTCACCGATACTACACTAATACTTCACCCTACTTCACGGATACTTCACCCTACTTCACGGATACTTCACTCTACTTCACTGATACTTCACCCTACTTCACCGATACTTCACTCTACTTCACCCGTACTTCAATCTACTTCACATCTACTTCACTCATACTTCAATCTACTTCACCCTACTTCACTGATACTTCACTGATACTTCACTCTACTTCACTCGTACTTCACTCTACTTCACTCATACTTCACTGGTACTTCAATGTACTTCAGTTGTACTTCACTATACTTCACTAGTACTTCACAAGTACCTCACTAGTACTTGAAGTACAAATGAAATCCCGACTGAAGTAGATATGAAGTACAATGAAGTACCGTGAAGTATCGTACTTCAGTCATACTTCACTGGTACTTCATTATACTTCACTTCTACTTCACTTCTACTTCAGTCGTACTTCACTTCTACTTCACTTCTACTTCACCTGTACTTCAATCTACTTCATTCTACTTCAGCTGTACTTCAATCTACTTCGCTCGTACTTCAAAAACATTTGAAGTAGATGAAGTCTCGCTTTTTCCTCCTTGGGGGTACCCCATCCATGAAGATGGTCAATGTCGATTTTCGAGAAATAAAGTCGAAAAAAGTGATCACTATTGACTCCTTATTCAAGCCTGATATAAATAAATGAATTCTATTGGGGGTCGCAAAATGGCCTTATCCGCCCTCCTCCTTTGGTAATGATAGTAAACAAATTCAGTTAAGTGTTTTAGCTGTACTTAAAATAGAAATTGATTCAAAATATCGTAAACAAATTATTGGTGATATTAATGCATCCATACGTATTCCATTTACATTTTCTGATTTATCTAAACCTGAATTAACAATAATTCGTATTGATGAATCAAAAGAAAATCGTGAAACACTTGATTTATTTCAATCTACCCAGACAGACAAAATTCAAAAAGAAACGGAGAAATACGGCGTAGAAATTTTGAAATTTTAACGAAAAAACAAATCGGGAAAAGCGCACATTTCCACGATTTTTATCTCCGTTCGCTTGTCTACTGTGATTAACGCGTCGATAATCTGTGCTTAAAGCGTTAAAATTCACAAAATAACGCGTAAAACCACGTTGAATTCCGCGTTTCAACGAGTAAATACGGAGTAGCTTTTAACGCAATAGAACGCTTTCCAAAAAATTGCGTAGAAACGCGTTAACAAATCGTAAAAACGGCGTTTTTACGTTTCTGATACGTAAAAACAGTGTATTTACGAATTTTAAACGCGTTTTCACGCGTTTTTTTTAGAGGTCTTGTCTGTCTGGGTAGTGGAACATTTCTTTTACGTCAAACAATACGTAACGATACTGGTTTATATCATTTACAAGCAACAAATGAAAGTGGTACAGCTACATCACGTCTTGATATTCTTATTCGAACTGTTCCATTACCACCTGGTGCATCATTACAAATAAGTGATAGTGGAAATGATTATGTTAGTCTTGCTTGGCATACATGTCCGGATGATGGTGGAAGTTATATAACATCATATTTTTGTTGAAAAACGTGAAGAAAATAAATCTATTTCAGAGGATAGTTTATTGGTTTTTTATGATAATTTTAATTATGAAATTTGTTTTTATTCAGTAATAATTAAGAATATTGTTTTTTCTAAATCAACTAGCTGATTTCCATGTTTATTTCAATAATTGATTAAAAAGGAGAAAAACGGTAAAATTGTTTTCATATATCAATTATGTAACTCGAAGTGTGGAAAAAACTTATAATTATATTCTCTATGACAAAATCTCTCTCCTTATATAACTAATAAAACTAAACGAAACCTTTTTTTTAAACACAGCATAGAAAATTCTTTCTCTTTCATGAAAATACAGAAATATATTTTGATTTTCAATGAAAATACAAAAAATCTGGTTTTTTTTTCAAATGTACAAAAATCTTTCTTAAACACAAGAGAAACTAATATTTTTCTTCATCAAAATACAAGAAAACGTTTTTCCAGATAATAACAAAAAAAAGTTTTTTCAAATATAACAAAAGAAAATCTTTTGTTTTTATTTCAACAGAAAGAATCCATTACTCTTTTTCAAGTTGATCAAGTTTTAAATTTGGTGTATTCAAATCACCTTTACTAAAATAAATAAATACTTTTTTAAGTTAAGATCCACAAAAGTTAAACTTGCTTTATTTCATCTTGTTCACCAGGAATGCATATGTTCAATAGTGAAACTGGGGTGTGGGTCTCTTTAAGAGAAGAGACAACAACACCCACCCACATCCACACAGTCGAACTGACCATCACGTTCAATTTCGAGTTTCACAACTCGAGATTCCATTTGTATAAATTTATTTTCAAGAACATTAAATTCATCATATTTGACATATTTTACTTTTTTTGATTCATTCTCACCTTTATCATCATTCTGATCCAAGAAACGTTTTTGTCCTTTCATCACATCCTGCTCAGCAACATTCGAGTTAATTAATACCAGCATATGATGATTTTCTTTTTCAACATTATCGATCAAGTTTCTCAACACTTCAGCAACAATTGAATCTGAATTTTCATCGTGATCAACAGACTCTTTCATCAATTTTACATCTAATCCTAAAAAACGAAAATGTTCAAACAATTCGTAAATCAATATTACAAACCATCATTAGCAACAACAGATTTATCTTTTCGTGTCGATGGAACCTTCTTTTGTGTCGACGAACCCTTCTTAGACCTTCTTTTTTTGGGAGGCATCACAGCCACACGATATATTAAAACCATGATACAAAATATAAAATAGTCCGTATTACAAAGCGATGAAACAAAACAATGACTGATTATAACTTTATATTGTTATTCAAATCCAACAAATGCATACTTAACAAAACCTGGACATATGCACCAAATCAGAATAACCAATGATATGATTCGACAAACATAAAATATCTGGCTTCCAAAATACGTACAACAATCAACATCAAAAATTCTTCAACGACATATTTAAACATATTTCGTAACATCCGAACAGATGTCACTATACATAACCTCCGAACCCATATCAAATACTATGTACCAACATAAAACCGACAGCAACACATCACAAAAATATTCGAAACCTATTTTAATATTTTCATATGGGATTATACATTAGATTATAATCCGCTCAAAAATCTTGGAGATGAAAAAGCTGCCTTGATACGTAGCTGAGTTCTGTTGCGGGGGATGACTGGAAGATTACTTATCGGATTAGAGTCGGGGTTTCAATTCTCACCAATACTTAGGCTGCCTAGGTCTAACTGTTTCTGTTGAAATTATATGTGTACAATTGAAGTATTTAGGCGGGGTGAGGGTGTGAGTTTGAGTTAATCAAGTATGTTGAATGCACATCCACACACACCCACACCCACCACACCCACACCCTCAAGATGGTTTTCCGGTGAATTCCGGTCTGGAATACTGCGTCAGGAAGTTGTCGGAAGATGTGGGAACCGATAAGTTCCGGGTCGGATTTTTCGACCAGGAATCCTTTTTAACCATTTTATAAAGGAAAAAAACAAAATTTCTCATTATTTATTCGCTTGCTCGTGCCAGTTCTTTGCTTGTTCTTTATTCCTCGTCTTTCAGAAAACAAAAATCATCCTTCTCTTCACAATATTCACTCCTCAAACATTTAACGATATCAGTAATAGGGCCCTCGCAAAAAATTGCGAGACAAACAGAAATAATCTTCCAAAATTTTATATTTCAACTGAATTAAACTTTATATATATGATGAGTATAGTTACTGAGTAAGCTTTCATATGATACCATATTGACACAACATTTTGATTTTAATATAAAAAATAAAAACAACAAAAATCATCCATCAGCAAAAAGTTCTCGGACAATATTTGTTCTTTTCATTTGTCAAGCTGAGTTTGAATGAAATAGACACCATTAGAAAGCGTATAAAAACTGAGAAGAAATAATATATTTTGAGGGTGTGGGTGTAATTATCTTTATTTTTGATCCGCACTCACACCCACACTCTATTGGCAACGTGACTAAATCGTCTCGTTATTTAATTTTACAATAATACGTGTAATTTCAGTAACTGGAACGGCTACTTCTCGATTAATGAATACAAGCATCTAATTTTATTTTGTATACAACGTGGAACAGATTTTTTCTCAGTTCTTCATTATATAAAATATGACATTTATTCATAGAATTTTTAATATTGATTGATATTATTTGCCTATGTGTCGTCGGCAAAGACAGATAAGTAAATCATGAAGCTGATATATCATGGCTGCTAACCAAATATGACAGATGTTGTTTTAACATGTCTTCACATAGCACGTTCTTTATTAAAGTGTAGTCGTTGCATTATAATTTTATCGAGTTTCTGATAAGACACGCAAGTATTCTTATGGATACAACACCCAATATTAATTCCTGTACTTTGCAAGTTGTCCGTATCGAACCACAGAGTAATACACAAGGTCATCACCAAAAACTCCCTTGCAAGGGTCGTGTCTGCACTCGTTGTGGTAAATGTCGTGATTGGTACTGGGCGCCAAATGATGGTTTTTTTATGGAAGGACGCAAATATTATAGGAAGCGTCCTGACGCTACTTGCACAGGCTGTTTTGGTGGTGGATATGATAGTCAATATGACTGTGATGATTGTTATGGTGGTGGTTCCTATTACCATTGGTTTTGGGCTTGTTGCTGCTTTGGTCGTCATTGTGAATGTGATGACAACCGTTTTCCGGTGTGAAAAGTTTAGTTTTGTGTGCTATCATAATTGCTAAGTCGGTGTTGTACTATCATTAATAATAAAAATTGCTTTAAAAATTGATGTATGGGTACCAGCAAGGATGTGGGTGTGGTTAATGAATGAGAAGAATACACACACCCACACCCACCCTCAAAATGTTTTGAACTTGTGAATATGTATATATCAATGCTCTACTCAGTACACTTCTAATTTTAAATAACTTCTTTATCTGCAATAAATAATTATATTTCTTAAAACCTTTTTATTATTTATAATTATTGCATAGATCAATGTCTTTTCATTATACAGAAGATTGTCTATGGAGCAGTGCACATTAGTAGATGTCTGGGTGTGGAATTGAGCGTTGACAGAAGAAAAATACAACACTTACACCCCCACCTATTTTCCAAAGGACCAAAATTTGAGTACAATTTGTCAAGGACATTTTCTAAAGGACATTCTTGACGGATACCATATGATTATGCATTTATATTTTATTTCAAATCATAATTAAACAAATTTACACGAGCAGAAAGTAATTAACATGCCATTAATAAACAATAGTAATTTTGATTAGTTTTTATTACAGACTATATTTTTTTCATAATGATGCACTAAAATAATACAAGCATGTAATTTATTGTCGAGAAAAATAATCTCTATATACTCTTTCATCATAAAATATGATAGAAATTTTAATTTATATTAATTTTAAAGGTAAAAGTATTCTATTGTCTTGAGATATACAAATGCCTGAAGTAAATAGATTTTTGATAAAGAATTGTTTCTATTAGAAGTATTTCATTATCTTATTTTTGGTCTATGTTGGCAAAAAAAATAATTTTTATTATAGATATTTATATTGTTTATTCAAGCATTTTAATTGTTCTTTAGAAACATTTTATCTCATTTTATTAATTCAGTTTATATATATTAGATATTTCTACCATGATTAATGATCAAACTAAAACCAATGGTCTTATACTTAGTTCGATTTCTCTTGGCTTTAATACATTTGCATGTTTGATATCATGCATAATTTTTCTTATTATTATATATCATCTTTATTATAATCATGTAAAACGTGAAGACAAAATAACTATTGTTCTTTGTGGTCATATATATTTAGCAATTGTAATGTATTCATCAATGTCAATATCAATGAATATTCGATCAATATTGGGTGATTTGTATGACCAGTCTTTTGATTCATCATGGTGTATTTTTTCAGGATATTTAGCTATTGTATTTCTTGGTATGTCATACATGACGTTTGTAAATCAGGTATTTCGAAATAATCGAAATTAGAAAATTTCTATATTCTTTTTTTTTTGATAATTCTAGGCATTTTATCGTCTTATTCGAATTGTTTATTCTCAAAATAGATGGTTTCAGTCTTTGAAATTATATATAATTCTACCAATTATAGAAATAATAATAGTAACACCTGTTCTTCTATGTGTTCTTATACCTTTGAATGGTGTAATATATTCACCAAATGATCATTTTTGTAATATATCATACACAAATATTCCTGGTATTCTTTCGGCAGCAGTTATTATTTATATAGGTCCATTTTGTTGTTTATTATTTATTTATATACATATAACAAGATTTATTCATGAGCAAGGAAATATTCAAACATTAATAATCAAACACCGACAATCTCGAGATTTACTTATTATTCGACGTATTTTAATTATTGTTAGTTTATTACTTATTCTTGGAATACCTGCAATGACTCTTGTATTCATGTTTATAATAACAGGTGAAGAATATCCATTACTTGTTCGAATTTCATATTTTCCAGTTAGCGCATCTCAAATGGGACTGAGCGTCGCATTACTTTTTTCTATTCCACAACTGAAAAATATTGTTCTAAACTTAGGAATAATAAAAACAGTGACGCCTGTCAATCAAGTAGTGCGAGGCACAATACAAATGAAAACAATTGTTGGTACTCAATAATTTTTATGTGAGTATGTAAGTGAAGTTGTTCTTAATTATTATCGTTATAAGTATTGTCCGTAGTGAAAATAATATGTTGTGACACTTATTTTTGTATTGTTTATTTTCGTTTATTAATATGTAGAAATAAATGAAGCTACAGTATTAATTAAACTAAGTTATAAAATGTAATGATTTTGATACAAAAAGAAAGAAGAATAAATTTATAGGCTAAAATAATACAAATGAATGATGATATGTTTAATGTCAAAAGTGTTGTTGAGTAAAAGTTTTACTTTATTCTAAAAAATTTAAGTTTCTATACTTTTGAATATTGCTATTATAATTAGTCATTTTTTTAATTTATATGATAGAGTTAAAAACCTGAAAAATAAATCCAAAATATTTTATATTGTGAAATACAAACTAAAAGGAATGTTGAAGTATACAAAGCTAAATCACCTTCTCGTTTACCACAGATTTGAGAAGCATGCTAGCAACGACACATCATAGACGTGATAGGCATAGCATCATAAATGGATCAATTTGTGTTAATATCCCTTTTCATGACATTTTCAATCAACTTTTAATAACATTTTTTTTACTATAAAAACCGACAGAATTTAAAATCCTTCTGGAGGATGTGGGTGTGGGTGTGCTGAGGGTATGGGTACATACGAAAAACAAAGCCTACACCCACACCCACACCCACACCCTCAATTTTGTGGCAAAAAAAGAAGAAAACGTATGACACTAATTTTAAATAAAACAATCATACTACCCTAGGAAAAAAAACGGAAGAAAATCATGATAATTTTTCATCATACTGATGGAATCAAAAAAGAATATTACAGGAAAGAAAAAAATGAAGAAAGTTGCATTAGATTGATGAATTTGCATTTTCATTATTGAAAATGAAATACATAAAAAAACCTTCCGTTGCATTATTAGAAATGTCATTCTTTTCTTTTTATTTCCGAGAAAGTCATTATTTTATTCCCTAGGATATTTAACATATGAAAAGAAAAAAATGTGGCATTATGTTTCATTGTCACTTTAATTCATTCTATTAAGTGTATTTTGAAGACAGTAGCTGATATATGTATGTGCCTTTTTATGTATTCATTCTGTTTCTGTTGGTTGACGTATATTCAGCTGAGAGAAACAATCTTTCCTTGAATTTTAATACACGTAGTAGAACTTTAAAGGATATGTATGTTTTTTTATTCATTCTATTTTTCGTTAATTTACAGCATTTTATGTGGGTGTATTATTTCTTCATCCATTGATTTCAATGTTTACTATAAATCTCAGAAGTTAGATAATTCAAGTCTGTGGTTATTAATAGACATGACTTGTATGTTAGTAAATGCTATAGAACAACTATTAGACATTAGTAAAGGAATGATCGATTTAGTGATGTAACTGCAAAGAAATTAAACTCATCATTCCATGAGTATTAGTGAGAATGATCCTGATTTACTTTGGAAAAATCTGTATTCAGAGTTTTAATATAAACTACTTATTTTCATAAATGTAATATTGTTATATATATTAATATACAGATAATGGCTTACTCTGCAAATACGAATCATTCGATATCTGCACAAAGCACACTGCATTTCTTACTTTCACGTCCACTAATTATCGTTTTCATTATTGGATCATTAATTTTAACAATTATTTATGTGAGTCATCAAGGAATAATCGCAACAGAAATATTTACAATCGGTAGTTCAACGAATTGTTTAATAAATTCCAAACAAACCGATCAAAATTGTCATTGGTATTTTTTAAATTATACACCAAGCGTATGGGAATCTAGTTGGACTGATAATATTGAAAAATTACAAAATATCGTTTGTGAAACATTAGCGAATATAGACAATTTAAATAAATCAGTTTTAGCTGTCGAACGATTAGTCGAATTACAGAAATTTGGAAGAAATCAAACCAAAAGTAATAAACAATCTAGCGATATATTTCTATCACGAATGTTTTATCAACAAAAATATATTAATCCAATAACAAATATATCATCTAAAGGTGTCATCGTATCTCAATTAATCGAACCACTTATTGGTTTACTTCGAGATCCATTGACAATGTGCAATCGTGTGAACACACTACCTGCTTCTGTATATGACGGAGTAATTATACAATCAAAACGTTTTTTTCTATTATCAGTGGCAGCTCCGTTTTATATTCATTCATCAACACCAAGCCCTAATAATAATGTACCAATGATGATTACATCAAATAAACGTAATACAAATTTACTTCCATGGATGTATGAAAGATCAAAATTGAATACTTTAGATACAGAAACAGACATGAGGAGAGGACAAAATATTTTGATTGATTTGGGAAGTTCTTATTTTGGAAGTTGGAATGGTGATACTACTGCCAATGCTGGACGCTGGTTTTATGAACATTACAAACGTTTTGGTATTAAATTTGATCGCATTATTGCCTATGAACATCAAGCATTAAATACTAAAACTGCTTGGGAACAATTACCGGACGATGTCTTTCCCGTTTATACTCTAATTAATACTGGATGTGAAAAATCGGGAAAATTTAGTCCTTGGACAAATTTAAAAGCAATAGCTAAACCACACGATCATGTTGTTATTAAATTAGATATTGATACTCCACAAATTGAAGGACCTTTAATAAATGAAGTATTAAATGATTCAACCATTCATTCATTGATAGACGAACTATTCTTTGAACATCATATTACAGTTAGAGAAATGGTACCATCTTGGGGAATTCAACCAGGTTCATTAAAAGATTCATATATTTTATTTACAAAATTACGACAACTTGGAATACGAATGCATTCATGGCCATAAGATTATCTTGAGGGTGTGGGTGGGGGTAGACCCCCATCTTACTTATAACCCACACCCTCCTATTGGCGTTGCTGCGTATGTGTTTGTCTTTAATATGTTTAAGTTTTATAATGCTTCTCTACCTTCGTTTTCTTATATTTTGATTGCTTTTCTGTGATTTTGTGATATGTATCGATATGATTGAAACGTGAGCGAAACAAATGAAAGTGTAGATTTTTTTAAATATCTTATTCTGGAATGGAATTTCCAAGCTAGAGATCGAACAAATATGAAATTTCTAATTTTCTACGCTATCTAACTACAACTTATTATACTATTTTTCCGAAAATAATTCTTCATTATATTAGAATTAAAAAAATGTGACAATAAATCAAATTTCAAAAACTTTAAGCAACGATTTCAGACAGTTTTATTGTTTTCTACAAGTGGCGAAGCAGAATATTTCGTTTCGTCAGCTTTGTCCGTTGAAATTTGTAGTAAGGAATGGGTAACGTTGAGGGCCAACAACAGCCCCTTTCAGAATTCGGTCGAGGGTTGTGAAAAGATACACCCACCTCTTAGTTTTTCGTTGAAAATCAATCAAATGTATTACAAGTAATATGTTACTGAATTCATGTTTTACTTTTGATGAAATGAAAAAACCTGTAATATTTTATTTTTATAATAAAAACGTTTCAACTTCCTTTACAACGTGAAAAACGGCTTCTATTAATTCTTTGGCCGATAAAATATTATTATCATTGACAATACTATGCATTCACATAATGAAATAAACTTCATTTAAATAATTTTTATCTTTACAAAAGAACATTACAGGAAATAAAAAAATGAAGAAAGTTGCATTAGATTGATGAATTTGATTTTCATTGATTAAAATAAAAGTTTCCATTAAATTCATTTTGTAATTTTGATTTTTAATCAATTTCTTTATTGAAAATGAAATACATAAAAAAAACTTCCGTTGCATTATTAGAAATGTCATTCTTTTCTTTTTATTTCCGAGAAAGTCATTATTTTATTCCCTTGGATACTTAACATATGAAAAGAAAAAAAAGTGGCATTATATTGAAGGCACGACAAGTCGTTTATATTTCATTGTAACTTTAATTCATTCTATTAAGTCTATTAACAAATTAAAATTTATTTATTGTAAAAATACAATATATTTTTTCTTTTTTAGTATGAAACTATGCAAACTATAAAACATAATGCAATAAATATCCATACAACATGTTATAAAAAATTATTTTTATTCATAAGTATTGGAGTTTTTAGTTTAACAATCTATCTCGTTTTTTTTTCAAATAAACTAACTATTCGATATAAAAGAATTTCTATTGAAAAATTTCAACAATCTTCTATTGCTGGTTTTTATCATTTTGCTATCGTTGGTCCTAACTGGAAAAATATAATTAATGAACAAATGTCACTCGTTTATGCTAATGGATTATTTAATTCAAGTTCGAATATTTATGTAACTGGTTTAGGTAAAATTAATGATAATAAGACTGCATACGATCTATTTGCTCATCCGAAATTTATTTATGAATATAAAACAAGAACAGAATTATATGAATATCCAACATTAAAGAAACTTGAAAGTTTTTGTTTTCATAATAACGCATCGTTCGTATGGTATGCACATTCTAAAGGTTCTTCACATTCGTTTGATTTTGTAGTTTCCTGGAGAGCTGTATTAAATTATTTTGTTTTGGAACAATGGCAACTATGTTATAAACTTTTATCTTCAACAAATTATACGACTTGTGGCGCTATATTGACTTATGATCGTGTACGTAAACCTGGTTGGAATACATATTATGCTGGAAATATGTGGTGGGCGAAATGTTCACATGTTAATCGACTTACAAGAATTGATAAATTTGATCAAAAAGATCGATACATGACAGAAATATATGTCACATCTGAACCTAATATTGGACATTTTAATTGTCACTATGTCAACTTACATTTACCAATTAGTTTTAACAAACAAAATGCAAGTTGTACAATTAATTATCCGTTATGGTGGGCACGATAATAAATTTCGATTTATTTGACGATACAATGCTTTACGGGGAAATAATTAATAGAATGTGTGTATTAAATAATCTTCTATCTTCATCTTCATTCACGAAAATCTAAGTTCGATAAAAATGTTTATTTTTGTACTAATAATATTTCTGCTACAATTGAATTGATTCTTCAACACTAGTTTTATAATATCGCTTCAAAAATAATCGTATAACTAATCAATGATTTAATAGACAATCCAATTGAACTTTTTAAGTGTAATTAATTGTGTAATAATATCATTAAATATATAATTCGAATAAAAAACAGTTATTATATAATAGATTAATACTTCATCGGTTAATATTTTCATTAAATTACAATCATGTTTATGAATTTGAATCCATCGAATAGTTTTATTTATAGTTCTGACATATACTTTTGACTTAATTGTAAATTCATCCAAGTACAAAAACTACATATAAAAGTATATAAATGAAAAACAAAAACATGAAAATTACATGATAACAGTAAGAATACAAATGTCCAATCGTATTTTACGTGAAATATTTTATCTACTTATGTAAAATTATTTAATAACAAGCAATCACAAACAATTATCGAAGATAAATTATATTATATTAAGATCAAAATAGTCATAGTAGTTAAGTATAGTATTACAAATATGACGTTATTTAGAGATTTAGTGATGAGTACTACTATATTTAAAATATGTATCTTTCATTCAACAACCAAATATGTATTACTCTTTCTAATTTGTATTACTAATATAAAAGTTAATATGTACTTAGTTTTTATTAGACTGAGTACGATATAGAATCATTTTTAATAAACGTCATTTCGTATCTAATAGATTTACTGGTTCACTAAATGATTTCTACAAAGTGGTTGACAATGAATCAAACATCAATTCTAAAAGCATATACATACCGCAATCAAGTAAAAAATTATATGCATATGATATTTAAAAAAACACGAAACTAAATTAGCTTGATCAAAGACATGCGTTCAAACGATCAACAATTGTTTTGATAACTGGTTGAATAATCGTATTAGGTAATAATAGTGAAGTCGATGTGATTTTAACAATTCATGGATGTGCGGAATATGCCTATTATTTAAAAGTATTGATAATATTGCCTTATGATATTCTTGATTTTTTACTGCTTTCGAGTGGTTTTTTTAGTACGTGAAATATTATTTTATTTATATAACTGTATTTATTTGAACAAAAACGTAGTGATTTTTATTAAGTGTTGTATTTATTATTTCTTTATCATCTCATCTATGTAGATCTCTAATACGATCCATATAAGTTCTTCTAATCAATAGATAGTTTTTGATCTTTGAGGCTGTGTATAACAAATATAATGCTCATACCCATCTTGAGGGTGTGGGTGTGGGTTTAGTTGTGGAATGAATAGAATACCCACACCCTCAAGATGGTTGGTGCATGCTAAGAATGTAGAGGCATGATTGTTACTATCCAGAAAAACTCATTTCAATCTTGAAAACTAATATCATGCAAATACTTTAGATAATGATAGAGATACTTACATAAAATAAATGGGTGAGTGTGGGTGAGTCTATTCTTCTGATCCACACTAACACCCAGGTGTAGTAAGAATCAGATTTACTTACCTTCTGACTAATAAGACGAGGGAACTACGAGTGTAAGTTTAAACAAAAGATCGATCACGAGGTGGTAATAGGCATCGACATATGTAAAATTATCTCAAATTAAATTAAAAGAACAATGAATATTTACTTATATAGAATTAAAATTATTTGCAGTAGATCAAAATATAAAATCAAATAAAAAGAATTGGAATGAAAGTATACCATTAAAATCAGAACATACTATTATATCATCAAAATATTCTTGCATTCAAGTTTAAATATACGAATCACTTTCAACAATTGTCATTATCAGGGTCACAGAATTCTATTTTACGAGCACAGATTCGACTTTATATCGTGAAGTTGAAGACTATCATATTGAGGGTGAAGACGAGAGTGAAATTGTTGTATAAATATGATACTTTCAGCTTCACCCACACCCTTGTTTTAAAACCAAGAAACTGATCATTAAAAACCAGAGCAATATTTGATAAGATTCCGTTCTAATAATTCTATCCAATTTTTTTGTGCTTCTCGTATAATCCCTTCTTCATCATGTTCAACTTTTTGTTTGGTTTTTTGTAACAAAAATTCTAATTCCTGACGCGTATAATATATTGGAGTATCCTCGTCAATAAAATTCAAAATTTTATTACTTAATGCTTCGATATCTGATCGAGTGGAGACTAATGAATCTAAATCAACAAGATGATGAATGCAAATGCGTCGAATCCATTGATTAATACATTGGGGTCTATAGCCATCTTTGGAACAAAATGACTCAATATCTTGTTTAATGTATGCATTGTCAACTTTGATCGGTGTCAGATATTTAACCAGTAAATCAAATCGACGATTGATTCCAAAAAAAACGAGATAACGATCGTAGAAGCTGAGATATTTTAATAAAATAATCTGTAATTCGTCTGGTAAATACTCTAGCTTTGAAACTTGTAGCGACATGATTGTGACAGGAACATCATTCTGTTTATGTTTATATAAACTACGCATATTTATTTTCGTTTTTTTTTATTCTGTCCCATTTGAAGGAAGTGAGTAGGGCTAGCACATGCTATGATTGCACAATCGTTTTTTGGATCGAACACTAGAAAAAGCATGTCTCAAATACCAAACTCATTTTGTATCTCGTCAGAGTCCGCAGTCAGAAAGTCAAAGAAAGAATAAGTTGCCTAACACATCCGATAATAATATCTTGAGAGTGGGTGAGGGTGAGTTATGAAAATGGATGTGAATATTTATTTTACTGGCATCTTACTCACACCATCACCAGAATTGTTATTTTTTGTCGCTCTATGTCAAATACTCTTTCTTTTTATTGGTTTGTTACAAAAACAAGAAAACATACATTTTTGCTACCATGAATAATTACATGTGACAAGCAGCAAAATGAGTAACCAACGATGTTGCCTTATAAACATGCCGTCATGAATGAATAATCAGTGGTGTGTTGGCAATAAAAATAAATACGTTCGCTGTCTACAATCGATTCTTTCTTTTTTAATAATTATATAATGTTTCGTAACCAAACTCCTCGAAAAATATTCATTTAAGCATCTCTCTGTACGCTACTTCTCTTAATCTTCTTTAATATATTTGCTCGATCTCAGAATGTTACTGGAAATTATGTGATCACTAAAGATTTCTTTACTATATTGAAAGCCGGTCAGTTTTCCGTCTATGATTCCAGTGAACAACAATTACAATATCGAATTCAATCACAAATTGCCCTTTGGCAAATCATTGAACTAGTTTCATATCCATCAAATCAAATAATTGCAAAACTTCATATGCAATGGTTGGCTTTGTTATATAACGCAAATATTTCAGTTTTTGATTCTTCATCAAATCAATGGATTAACGGTCGAATTCGAAGACATTTTCAATTCTTTGGTGATCAATATACTATTGAATGGAATGGACAAAGTATTGTTATGGAAACAAAAATTTTTTCATTGACAACAAAATTTCATTATCAAAATCAAGAAACTATATTAGCACAATTTCATCGACGTTGGATTTCATTAATTTGGACGAATAAATATGATTTAGAAATATTTTCTAAACAAATACCCGATGCAATCTATATATTAGCATTGGCAGCTAAAGATCATAATACTTCTCAATCATCAAAAAGTTCCAGATCAACAAGAAAAACGAGATGAAATAAGGATTTACTGAACTATTGCTTTATTCATTGTATTTAGATTTCTATTATTACCTATAGCTTGATATTTGTAATTTGAGGGTGTGGGTGGGTGTGTAGATAAAGGTTAAATATTCGTACCCACACCTACACCTACCCATCCTCAAGATTATGAATTGTTTGAGACACGATCAACAAAAGTAACAAGAAACGATCATTATCTTTACTATTCAGACAAATATTATTTAAAACTGAAAGATGTGGCTGTTTATTGGTTCAATATTTAGAAGCGGCTAAATCTCAACTAGTAAAAACAGATATATTGTTTTTAATTTTAATATTTGATCGATGTTTTTGTTCAATAAAATAGGAACTACACTAATGAAAATTTTAAAACTGTATTTCATTTGCATAAAGTTCTAAAAAAATAATCATACTGATTAATTTTTGATCCTGTTTGTCAGAGATCTTTATTCAAGTACTAATAACTTTCGGTTTATAAACGCCAAAGCGAATTTATTAAAGTTGTATACGACTCTATTTACTATTTATTGATAACGAACTCTATTAGAGACAGACAAATGGAATATTTTTAAGCTTTCTATTACTCATTATTCGTAGTTGTTTTTTTCTTTTTCTGTCCTTATCTGCGTTGTTTTTTTCCTACTAAATGAGTCAAAAAGAGAATAGAGATATGATGATTACCATAAAAACACCCACTACTTGTCGACGTATTATACAATAATTCTATTTTTTTTTTGTTAATAGCCTTATATGGTTATAAACAACATTTAAGAGTGGGTGGGGTGTGTATCCCTTTATAAAAACTACAATTCATCCATTCCACATCCACATCGTCAAGAGAATATTTGTTCGATACAAAGACAAAAGAATCACTAAGAGCTTCTTCGACGACCGCAATGACTGAAAGTAAGTTTATATGATTCAATTCAATTCTGTTTCATGCGTTGAACGTGTATCTTTAGATCTTCCTCAAGTAAAAACATCTCAAAACTCCTCATCACACAAACATTATGTTTGTCGATTTATCGCCTGTGATAATCGATGTAGCGGAAGCCATGATAATAGTTGTGGTGCTCCTATTGTAAATGGTTATTCCAGTCGACTTTATGGTTACCGAGTGTATCGTCTTTATGGTCTTTACAAGGGTCAATGCGGCACATGTCTTTCTAACTGTAGTGATAATGATCATCACTATAAATGTATGAGATGTGGACATGTTTCCTGCTATAACTGCTGTTTTAAATGAATGTAATTATTTTCAAATAAAATATTGTTTTTCTTGGTTCACCGGCTAGACTTAATCACTGCGGGTTACACTAATATATTAACAACTTTTAACGAATGGGTGGGTAGATGTGGGCGTGTATTCTTCTCATTCATTAAACACATCCACACCCACCCACCGCACCCCCAAGATATTTATCATAGTCATCAATTATGCAATGTATTTATTGATATGAATATAAAAGAAAAAACAAAATGGAAATATGTTTCTTTGAAAGTCGTAGCAGGTTTATAATTTTTCGAGAACACCAATAATACTTTTAGTACATTTATTTGGGCAACAATATTTCTGGCCAGTTTCGCTAAATCTGCAAATGCCACCATTTTTTTCGCATGTACTTTCTTCATTGTTACAAGAAATATTCAAAGCTTCACCAGACTCACACGGATTGCATTGGCAGTTGTGACAACCGTTGCTGTCTGGAATAACATAGCCATATTTACAATATCTCTTACAGAACATATCTTGACATGGTCCTGGTTTTTCTGCTTGTCCAACAACTAAGATGCTACTATAAAGTAATACAACGTATAGAAGGAATAATTTCATCATGTATAGTAAAAGAGTATGTGTGTGATTTTAAAATGAGACTCCGTTTTATACGAAGCTATTATTTTTTTTTCTTTTATTTCCTTTCTTTCTTAATGCTATTATTGAAGTGTGGTTTCGTTCTAATCCCATGTAATAGAAAACGTGAAACCCCTGATTTTCATCGATTTTTCGATGATGAAAAATCGATTAGAATATATTATTTTTCACAGTTTAATCGATCAAAATCCATTTTCAGTTTAAAAATCTTTTGAAATCTGTTATTTTTTGTGGCTTAATAGATTTTAACTGATTAAAATTAAAACTGATTCGATAAAATCAAAAATTTGCTTATATTTAATCAAAAAATGCGACATTTAATCGATTTCTCCATTTTTTCACAGAAGAACCGACTTTAATCATATTTTTGATCGTTTTTTTTACATGGGATGGTAAGCAGACCACTTATGAAAAATATTCAAGAAGTAGAAAAACATTGATTGTAGAATAAATTATATTTTACAGATCGATTTGATGGTGCAGAAAATTTCATCGAATTAATCATATGTAAATATATAAACCAATGTGCGGGTCGACAGCGACGATAGAAGTTGTGACTGAAAAGTTTCAGTGAGAGTGACTAATTCGTTTGATAATGTTTATTAATTATAAAAACAATTATGAAAATCATCAAGAAAATCTCGATAGTAATGAATTAAATCAGCTTAAGTTCTGCGTCGACAGACAGTTATTTCATTTTTGGTAAGATATCCTACTTTATCTGTACCAATAAGGGTGTGGGTGGGTCGGTGAATCTTCTTCAATCCCTATATTCACACCCTCTTTTTGGTTTATAGTTATAGTTGTTATTTCGAATGAATGAATTTAGAATTATGAACGACTTCATCAGCATCTTTTTAGTAATTTTCCTTTGCATACAAAAATAATCACAAGCAATATATGTGAAAAAGAAAACAGAACTGTGACCATTTGTAATTAACATTTTTTTTATTTTTATTTTTAATTCGAACGGCAGTCAAAAGAATAAGAAGCAAAGCAAGTAACAACCAAAAAGTCATGTTTGTATAATTGATGGCGTACATGAGTGAATGAATCATATCGAAGTGATATAATGTGTATATATTTCTTATTTTTCTATGCATTTATAAATATTCATATCTTATGTGAAATAAGAATATTGTCATTATTTAAAAAATAAAAAGTCTTGTTTAAACACAAAAGCGAACACATCTTGAGGGTGGGTGGGTGTGGGTATGGATATGAATGAATGTGCATACTAGACTGAGTGTGACTATCGAGATAGACCCACATCTTCTATGGAAGCCCGCTCGGAGTCAGAGTTTCTGTGTGGGTTTCGTTTTTTTGCCAGATTACAGAATCTACAAAAATGTTGTATAAGACAACTTATTTGAAATTGATTTTATATTTCATGCGTTTGTTTCTATAGTAAGAGCACTTATTTTTTATTAGTACTTCAGATAGTACGCTTCCATTAATGTTTTGCATTTTTTGTGTTCTTTGCATACATTTCCATATCATTCAAGGGGAATTAGAAATGCGAAAAATCGATCAATCAAGAAAATATCAAATAACTGATACATAATTAAATTGCTTTTTAAGTGTTACCTATGTCTTCAATAAGAGAATAAAATATTGACTAATCATTTACATATTTATTTACCTAAATAGAGTCTCAAGTTTATTAACTGCTGTTATTTTTTTGCTTACACTCCTGCTTCTACAATTGTAAAAGAACTTCCAGAATATGGAACTAAAACGTCGATTTATCATCATTATTTTGCTGCAAACATTAGGACCCAATATAGTTTGGAGTGTTCCAGTCAGCACCCAAAACACGACTCGTCCGTCATTACAAGCAAGAAATAATTTCGGCTGCGATTATCCTGCTTCTCTTCTAACTTGTGGTAGCAAGGGCGCTTGCTGCGATGTGCATGATCAGTGCTATGCAGCTCAAACACCTAAGTGTACATATACATCATGGGCTGTTACAGGTAAGTGTGTAACTTCTTTTGGTATATGAACATAAAGATGTACGAGTATTCGGCAAACAACTGATAACATATGTGATGATTTAGTCAAATTTATTCCATCTTTAATAGATTGTTTGTTTTATAGATGATATGATCTCTACACTCGACAATGCAATAGCTACTACAGAGACGACAAAACAGATGCTACAACTGATCGGTGCAACCGATTCCGCAGCATACATGGCGACCAGGGAAGAAGCTCTTACAAAAGAAAGAAACAACTTCGTTGCATGTCGGCAGTGTAATAGAGATGTTATGTCTTGTATGGCGAACTCCAATCCCGGAGTTAGTACATGCTGCACGGATGGAACTTGTGGAATGCCACGAACCAAATAAAAACTATCACATGTCTTAAGAGGAACCATTCAAAGTTTTAATCGTAACATCAAACGAGACTTATCCCACTCGACGGGTTGAACACAGCAGTAAGCATTTTTTCTCAGATTTTCCGTTCATATGTCTTCAAGAGAATATACGGTGTAGGCATATAATCTATCAATTCTTATGTGTGCATGCATTATATTCCCACTCTTTGTAACGATGAAACTTGACCTTTTATTTTCTTTTCTGTCTCCCGAATGATAATGATGGCATAAGTAATAAAATAGATTTTTCTGTTTATACACTATGCTCAGTATGTATACTACTGCTCGTTGTTCCAAATGAAAGAAGTAGTAAGAGATAAAACCAAAGTAACACTACTAAACTACATCTTCTTTTCTCTCCATTGCACCGTTTGCAATTATAAGTAGAAATATACATACTGAGCCATACTAAGCATAGTGCAAAACAGAAAGATTTGTATTGTTACTTATGCCATCATTATTATTCAGAAGATATAAAAACAAATATTCAACGTAGAAAAGACAGTAGAAAGTAAAGTTTCATCGTTACAAAGAGTGAGAATATAGCACACACATATGACTTGATAAATTTCATGCCTATAGCTTATATTCGCTTGAAGAAATATGATCAGAAAAACTTTTGGGGAAAAACGCTTATTACTGGTACGATCAGCTCCTCGTACTCTATTGAGTGGAATAAGTCTCGTTTGATTCTACGATTGATACTCTGGATGGTTCTCTCGTCAGCTTGAAGACTTTTTGTCGTCTAAAATATGTTCATGCGACAATAAAAAAAAGAAGATTTATTGAGATTTTTTGTGAAACATTCTACAAATAGTATTAAGCATGGTGAGGACATTTTGAGCTTAGGTGTGAGTGCCGTCGTGAGTAACTTATGATCATCTCCTACTCACTCACACTCATTCTGGTGAGACTTTGACTGCCAGTAGTTAATTTCGCACAAAGATAAGAGTACACATGTCCAAGAAGAATACTACTTGTATATATATATATCTGTTATCTTTATTATGACCGCGTCTAAAATCATGGTCGTAACCGTGATTTTTCTGCTTTTCACATATGGTGTGGGTGTGGCTATAATATTTATATCTCATCCTCACCAACACTCACACTCACCCTCAAGATTCTTTCAGATATCTTTAGAAGTTTTTATATTTGTCTCGACTCAGTATTTTGGTAATTATAAATAAAATTTAAAAAAAAAGTAAACATTGTACGACTTTGTAAAATAAACTGAATGATATTAGTGTTATATGGTTGATTGGCGTCGATTATAGGCAGTCTGTAAACAGTAATCAATAAGAAGCCACATTTCTAAGGAAGAACAATCGTTTGCTACCTGTCCACTCAATTCTTTACGAAATTTTGTTGCCGATATGGCGTAAATTGGAATATCAACTAATTTTGGATTGTCATCACGTAGTTTTTGCTGAACTGCGTCTTTTAATTCGGACACCACGTCATCAATTGCTTGTTGTAATGATTTTTCTGGATAATCCTCGTGTTCTTTAATAATCTCTTGATCAACTTTTGTAAGAACTAAAATGATAGGCGTTCTGTATTCACAGGCCTTTTCCATTATACGAAAATCTACCTCAGTAAAACGAGAAGTTGTTAGCAACAATATGCTGTCAAATGCGTAAAGTATATTGTCATCGAAATATGTCGCACTCGGATGTCTTGTTGTACCACCACCAGGTAAGTCCCATATAGCAATGAACGGAAATTCGTTATTCGGCCAGAGATAACGTCGAATCTCACTTGTGACTTCCCTAGCACCTCTACCAACTGGAGCAGCTTCATTTTCTCGATAGACCAACTCTGGACAGGCCTTGACATCAGCCAGATTTCGTATAGAGTTGATAAACGTAGATTTACCTAGATAGAAAAAAAAGAAAAAATCTTAAATCTAAAACGAAAGAAAAAATGATTACTTTTTGCCCATACCTGAGCCGCTCTGTCCACCTACACCAAAATTATATTGTTTTACAACATCCATGCCTAATCGTTCACGAGCCTGACGAATAACTATCTCTTGTGTCATTGCGTCTGGAGCTTGGATTGGAAATGGCGGTGGTTTCGAAAACAATCTTTTCAGTTTATCGATGACAGGTCCTGCCAATTTATATAAAGTGATCCCTCCTATACCACCCATGGCCGCAGCTCCTAGAATTGGGAGTGCTGCTACGGGTGCTACTGCCGCTCCTACAGGTGCTACTGCCGCTATTGCGGGAACTGCTACCGATGCTATGGGTGCTGTTATCGCTGATATGGATGTTGTTACCACTGGCACTGTTTTTATCATTTCTTCAGCTAGCGCTGGCATCGCTGGCATCGCTTTCCACATTTCTTTAGCTACTATTTTCGCCAATAGTCCGGCAGCTGCTACAGGTACTGCAGGTGCTGCCGTCAGTAGTGCTGCAGTTACCGCGACTCCCGTCAAGACTTCCTCAACTGTTCCTGGCGGTGACGTGAGTGCGTCCATCATTGCACCCATTCTTTCTAAAAATATAAGAATGACTAGGATATATTCTCACTTGATTTGTTTCATTTCTATTTCATATCTATGCTGTCTTACAATTTAATGCAAGACCCAAAAATAGAAGTTCACGAGGTATTACGTCATGAAATAAAATTCGATAAAGTATTTCTATTTATTAAGCATGAAAATTTTTTTAACTTTAAACTTCTCTATCGTTTTTTATTTTATGATATGGTTTTCACAGGCTAATATTCTTTTATAGAATCTACATTACTCAGTCTGTCACCGAATATCTCGTGACGATGTAATTGCTGTACTAATAGAATTTCTAATTTACTAAGAAAAATTGAAAAGAAAAGCGTATTGTATTATTTTTCGTCTCCTTTATTTGCTACGCTTGAGAAAGAAGAATGACACGAACCATTCGTGAGCTATATTGTAAAAAAAGAGAGTAGAATGATAAATCTTTTAAGCGTTTAGGAAAGTCTAACGTATAATAAATCCTTTTACCGTACATGAAAATTTTCACAAATCCTTTAGGAGTTCATGGCGTCCTTACTAAACCCTTGAGGGTTTATGACAAATTCCACTTACGGTAAAAGGATTTATTATACGTTGCACTTTCCTAAACGCTTGAAAGGTTTATCATTCTACTCTCTTTTTTACATTGTAGAAGGAAAGTATTGGTACTGGTACTTTCTGCACAATTTCAAGTAAAAAGAGGAGCACTTGTACTCAAGAAATGTACTTCTTGTTTATGGTTGTACTTTGAAAAAGTTATTTGATACTTTACTTGCATTGCAAGACAGATACTTTTGTATTTCTATATGGATTTACACCTAAAGTAAGAGTACTAAGTACTTTTTCCATTCAAAAATACGTTGATAGAAGTGTTTACTCTTAAAGATATTCTTGTTATGAGTACTAACGTAGGCATTAATAAAATGGTTCAAAAATAAATGTTACAAGATGCTACAACTTTTCCAGTTCGAGAATGTTAGTAAGGGTTTTCTGTTCACTCCCACATCCTTACACCTTTACACTTACATAACCTAACCCCATTCTTCAGGGTGATTAAAAAAATCTCGATTACTTGGTTTAGACAGGTAAATTTCTGTACTAATCCTCTTTCGAGATGTATTTCGAAAATCTTGTCGCACCGAGACTTGGTCAACTTTCAAATCGATGGTAAAAACGATTCTTCTAAGCCAAGACATGGTGCTTAGGCAAGAAAAAACAATCGACAGGCGAGATCACCCATGAAGCAATGAAATAACGTCTCTTTCGGAAAAATAGAATTGAATGATGACGTAGTACTGAGAAAGTATCAACTCGTAACGGTCGGTTACGAAAGCCCAGTGTTTTTTTAAGTTTTACTGGGCTTTCGTAATCAAAACTTAATGCACTTTCTTATCGATTTTACTGGGATATCGTATCACAAATATACAGGGCTTTCGTATCGTATTGACAAAGTGTACCTATACATTTTACAGGACCTTCGTATCGTTTTTTGCAGGGTCTTCGTACCGCTCGTACAGGGTTATCGTAAAGCCAAAATTGTTAATATTATCTCAAATTAAATACTATTAACAGAGCTTTCGTATTGATGTAAGTATTTTATCAAAGTAACCATGAACGAAGTTTAAGAGTAGCAAGAAAGAACCAGAATATAAATGAACACATCTTAATCTTTTTTTAAAATGTATTTCCTAACAACACAAAGAAGATATGAAGAACAAAAAATAACACAACAAGAAAAAGACTTTTTATTCGTTACGAATGGATCGTACTTACTAACTAAACATATATACATATATATACTCTCAAGAGTATTCGCAACGAATACCTTGTTTTCTTATGGAGTATTAGTCTTTTAGCTTACGTATCAATGCAATAAAAAATTCGTTACGAATGCCCTGTTAAAACTGATTCGAAAGCCCTGTTAAACTCCGGTATGAAAGCCCCATTAAAACTCGATACGAAAGCCCAGTCAAAATCGATACGAAAGCCCAGTTAAACTCAGGTACGAAAGCCCTGTTGAAAAAACATGACAGGGCTTTCGGGTTACGAAAGCCCGGTAAATCCACCGTTACGAGTTGATATTTCCCCGTAGTACTGTTGACGGTGAGAGAAATACTTCTATTCGACATTTATATACATACTTTACCAATGGAACAATGAAAATCAATAGCGATAATGTCACTTTCATTAGGAAAAACTGTAGAATAATGAATTGATAATTTTAGGTATCCACAGGCTATTGTGTAACTTACTTCACATCATTATCAACTGACTCTCTCTACCCTCTCTGCTTATTCATCGTATTTCTTCTTTCAACATAATATGACGCGAGCTCACAAACATTGGATGATAAACCGTTTTTACCTTTCTTTTTTCTCTTTCTCGTTATCTTATTCTTATCGCTCTATTTTCTTATTTATACTTTACTTTAGAGGCATTGTTTACCTTAATATATAAAAACAATACAAAATAAATCTTAAAAAAATTATTTTATGTATGAGAAAAATGCCTTTCTCTATCAGATATATACACGCTTTATCACGGTAAAAATAAAAAACAATAGCAATTATGTAATTTCTAACATAAAGTCCGACAGGAGAAAATAAAATATCCTAAGAAAAATGAAAACGGTGAGTGGTTGTATTTGTGTCTGTGTTGTAAGGGTATGAGTGTGTACGTGACAGTGTGAGTGTGAAAGGATACAACTAAGGTGGGTGTGGGTGTGATAGAGAGTGACTGTGGATGAGAGGGTGGGTGTAGACGTAGATGTGAGTGGGTGGGTGTGGGTGCAGGTGAGGAAGAGACTTACACCCACACCTTCAAGAAAAGGAACGAATGATGTTTTAATGCAGAAAGAAAGGAAGCGATCGTTAGTTAGAAAAGTGTTATTGCAATAAAATAGACAAAATATCCAAAGATTCAGACATGATTTCTAACAGCACTATTTTTTTAAAGAATATAATATATTACCGGTGATATTTGTATTCTATATAACTACATACTTGGACAAAAGTCTTTCGCCCTCCTTAACTGCATACTATCATAAGTTGCATCGAATATATTGCCGAGTAACGATACGACATAGGAGTTTTATTTCAATATGATATAGATCCCACTGAAATAAAACTCTTATATCATTTTTTTATTTGGTTGTAAATTTTATGCTGATTATAATAGTATAGAAACAACGAAAAGGAAATATTCTTATACGCGGCTATAAAATAAATTAAAGAAAGAAAATTAAGCCTTTTTCTGTCAAAGTTCTTTAAGTTAGTTGCTTATATTAAAGATTGGATGGTTGTTTATGAAGAAACAAATTTATGGAAAAAGAACGATTAAATATACGTTTAGAGTGGATTCAGAATCTTTCATGTTTATTTTAAAAAGCACCTTGACGTCTTTTATACAAAAAAAATTTGTTGAAGGTGGGTGTAGATACGAGTTTAAGTGTGAATGCCAGTTAAGCATGACACCGATACACACATACTCAGGTAATCATGATCGAAGAAAACCATAATATAGAAGATATGAGAAGAATAAAGAAAGCAAGAGAGGATCTTGAAGGGCATGTTACAATAGCATATTGTAATGTAGTCCGCCAAGGAAAACGGCAACAACAACAATAGTGAAAAGAAATAATCTTGAATTAGAAAAAATATGGAATAAGTACATAAAAAATTGGCAATTTTTTTTGCTCTTTGGGCTGTTCTTGTTTATCTTTGGTTAGTCGAATTTCAAACAGCAGAATCAACATAATCAGCTGTTTCCCCTTTGATGGCCCATACTTATGTTACAGCTACACCCTTCTCATATAATGATTTGTTTAAGAACTTGAACATAGTGCAATTTGTTTAAGACATTTTTCAAGTGCATTTTGGTTTCTAAAGAGTGAGCATAGCAACGCAAGTTATCAAGGTTGTTTTGCATTTGTTTAATGTACTACTATACATTGTCGTTTATACATTATATTAAAAGTTTATCTTTTAGTGAAAAATAGCACTTGCAATTGTAAAAAAGAAAGAAAGATATATTATACTTATATGCTGTTGCACTCTTACTTTAAAACGTTTGTAAAGTATGAATACAATAAACAAACATTGATAGAATAAGATAAAGATAGAGAGAGTAGTTCTAAGTGGAAAAGAAGAATGATGCAAAGTGGATAAAACACTTCCTTTACGCCTATATACGCATTTTCGTTAAAACAGAATATATATATATAAAGGCATTCTTTTTAAAACAACCATATCGTACAAGAAATACAATTAACTTTGTTTGTTTCCTATAATGAAACCTAACACATATATACTGTATATTCTGTTTACCCACTTGCACTGTGTATGTCCGATTTTCTCTCAGAATACGGAGCAAGCGTATTTCTATATTATACCAAACAGTGTTTATATTCCACAGTTGTCATCCAGTTTCATAATTAATTTAACCTCCAATATGATATCGAGTAAAACCGAATGTGCACACAAATGTTTAACCTACACAATGTGCCAAACTGCAACCTACTATGAACAGATACAAATCTGTTCATTGTACAGTGAGAAGTATAGTGTTGGACAAATTTTAGGTGGAATCAATCAAGCAAGTTCTGTTTTAGAAATGAAGAATCGTGAACCAACTAGTAAGCGTTCTTATCTGTTAATCTCAGTTTCTTTATTTGTATTCTTTGACGATCTTTTTATAGTACGTGTTCTATCTTCTCAATCAACTTGGTCACAATCTGCTATTACATTAGCCGGTAATTCTGCAGGCATCTCTGGTTCTGGCGGATCGCATCTCTATATTCCAATTCCATTTTATTATGATCAACCTAATAATCTCATAATTGTTGGTGATAATGGTAATAGTCGTGTTATACAGTTTCATCTCAACAATCCATCTTCGAATGGAACAGTGATTGCTGGTGGTAATGGAAATAGTTGTACCAGTCTCAATCAATTTTACAATACTGTTGGTATAGCTCTTGATAGCTCTCGCCACTTATATGTATCAGATTCGGGTTGTAGTCGAATTCTTATGTTTCCACCAAATTCAAATTCATCAACATTTGGAGTACTTATCATTACTCTGAGTATACCCGAGGGAATATTTATAAATTCATTAACTGATGATCTCTATGTAGCTGTGTATAGTACATCTTCGGTGGTCATGATTGCGAAGAATAGTACAGTTAGCGTGGTTGTCGCAGGTAAGCA
>CAJNOI010000045.1:249764-270937 GCA_905250115.1 Adineta steineri | reverse complement strand
TTGAAGGAGAATGGAAATTTCGAGGAAATGATATTGATTCTTTGCAATGTCAATCAATGGGTATTGAAAATTTAATTTCTGCATGTCATGATATTATGAAAAGAACACAGGAAATAATAAAATTAAAACAACAGGAACAACGAATGTCTTTCATAAATTGTGAATTATGGTCATTAATAAGACTTGATACTTTTAATACATTGACAGATGCTGATCGTGCTGTTTTAAATCGTGCTCATATATTTGATCTAATGACAATTGTTTTTGAAGCAGCATCAACAAGTAAATCAATATCTCAACTTGTTCGTGTTTGGCGTGAAGCTTCTGAACATATCAAACAAAATTCTGTATCTACATCTCTTAATCAATTTAAAATATCCTATGAAAATGCTTTTCGACATTTAACTCATGCACCGGAAAATTCTATTCTTCAAATTACAGTTCATGCATCTCTATTAAATGGTTACAGTCGAATGAATTTACAAGATTTAGGTGAAAAATTAGGTATTAGAAGAAGTCAATTTGATATGGGTTCAATTAGAGATTCCACACAAAATTTTCAAGATTTAATTAAAGTATTACGTGAACAAAGATTAAAACAAGAACGTGAACAACAAGCAGTTGACACTAATAAATTACCATATAGACCAAGAAAAAAACGTGGTCTAAATGCGAATGTTTCTGGTACAAAATTTTCAGGTGGTATGTTATTTTTATTTATAACATTTCAAGTGCTTCTTTTTCATAATTCAAAAGACAACTTGAGAAGAGTATTTTCTTTTTTCATAGATGATACCTTAACTTATAAAAGAAAAAGTCAATATGAAACACATATAAATTCTTTATTTTTATTTTAGTTCGTTTAGCTGCAGATGTTTTTGGTTTTGCTATAAGTTCTGAAACTGATTTTACTTGTAATCTTATATGGAATGATACATTAATATCTATGGATATTGTATCGTCACTTAAACCTTATCAAAAAATCAATCATTTTCCAACGATGAGTGAAATTTCACGTAAAGATTTATTAGCCAGAAATTTTGACAAGTAAATTTCAATTATTTTCTTCATTTATTCTATTTCTATCTATTATAGATTATCACGTATTCTACCAGATGAATATAATTATACACCACGGACATGGATATTACCAAATGAATATAATATATGGTATTCATATGCATCAAGTAAATCGAAAAAAGATCCACCTGCTTATATTCTTAAACCAAATAATGGTGCAATGGGTCATGGGTAATCTAGAATTTATTGAAATATTTAATTTTTAATTATTATTATTGGATATAGAATTCAAGTTTGTTGTGATTATGAACGAATTCAACCAATGGATAATTATATTATTCAAGAATATGTTCAAGAACCTTATCTTCTTGATGGTTTTAAATTTGGTAAAATCATTTTCATTTTTTATTATTTATCTAATATCTATATTTAATTAAAATTAGATCTTCGAATTTATGCATTAGTAACATCATGTGATCCACTTCGTATGTTTATTTTTAATAATGGTCTTGTACGAATGAGTACGGAAAAATATGAAGCACCTAGTCGAAAAAATGCTGTAGATTTATTCTAAATAATTTTAATTCAAAAAAAATTCTCTTATTTTTTAGTCTCATCTTTATATGCATTTAACAAATTATTCAGTAAATAAATATAATGTCGATTACGAAGTAAGTAAATCAAGTAAAAATGCGGAAAATACTGGAAGTAAACGTTCATTAAAATATTTATTTGAATATTTACGAACACGAAATCAAGATGCAACTAAACTATGGAAAGATATACAAGTAAAATTTGAATCTATATATATATTTTTTGAAAATGTAAATTATTTAAGAATATCGTAATAAAAACAGTATTTCTTGCTCAACCACATTTATTTTCGGCTTATCGAATGTGTCGTCCCGGTGCCTCACCATCAAGTGAAAGTGTTTGTTTTGAATTACTTGGTTTTGATATATTAATTGATAAAACATTAAAACCATGGGTACTTGAAGTATGTGTTTTGGTTTTTGTGTAAAAATTATGTTATATGAAATTGATTGTTATAGGTTAATCGTTGTCCAAGTTTTGGTACAAATGAACAAATTGATTTTGATATAAAAATGAAATTATTACTTGATACATTTGAATTACTTCGTTTTCGTACATCAGATAGAAAAAAAAGTTTTGCATCTGAAAAAGCTGAAGCACAACGTCGTTTATATACAAATCAGGGTAAAACTAGTCGTTTAGTTGATGATACAACAACTTTACTTTCTACTGGAACTTATGGAGATCTTCGAAATCGACAAAAAAAACTTACGGATATTGTATGTAAACATCGTGGATTTAAAACCTTTCTATGTTTTTTTCTGTTTTCATAGAAAGAAAAATTATATCTTCTTCATCGTGAAACAGCTCGTGAAACATTTGAAAATCGTCATTTAGGAGATTTTATACGTTTATTTCCTGTTGAAGATAGTATTCGTATGAATGAATTAATGAGTTTATTAACGAAATGTTTTGATGTATTATATGTTAACAAAAAAGATCTTTCATGGAGTAATAAATATTATAATCGATATAAAGAAGATGAATTATTAGATCAACTAGCTGAACTTGAAGATCAGGAACAAAATGATATGAAAAGAAATTCTCGTTTAGCTTTTGTAAGTTTTATTTTTCAAATCAAAAAAACCAAAACATCAAATTTATTTTTCTAACCTATTGAAATTGAAAGATCGATGAGAAAAAATTTCTACTCACGATCCTTTCATTCTTGTTGATCAATTATTAATTTTAATAAAGTAAGTTTTACTCAAATGCTGCACTATTTATTATCACACTTTTGTGCTCACTAATATTCGTTAAATCATGTCGTTCCCATTATATATATATATTATATTTCTGCACACAATTTTGATTTTAATTTCCTTAAATATATTATTCAATTTTGTTTTGTTAATTTAGACAACAAATAATAATCCTGTAATAGATCGTGCATCTCCATCGGCTAGTTTTGCATCAGAATTAAGTGATAATGATGAGGATGAAGATAATGATAGCAATGAACATCGATCAAATACACCACCAACACTGTCTGATTCAATTAGTAAAACATCAGCATCAACACCTATTGCGAAACCAAATAATTCTTTAATAAAACGATATGCTTCACAATCTCGTACAGATTTTTCTTCGACATCAATATCACCATTATTTCCACGAAAACAACGTCAAACACAATTAATTTCAACAAATCTTCTTCCATCTAATACGAAATCAACTGACAAAAAATTAAGTTCAAATTCATCAAATCAAAGTTCTGATTTACCACTACGATTAACATCTAGAGCAGTAAATAATAAATTTCAAACAATTACATATACAACAATTATTCAAACACCAAGAAGACAATCAAATTTACGATCAACATCAATGAATTTACCTAAAGTTAGAAAAATTCTTTTTTATAGAAATTAATTAAAATATTTTTTTTTTCGTTTAGGAATTACAATTAAGTGATAGTGAATTGACTCGTTTTTATCAATCAATACTTGAACAAATGCATCAATTATGTATTCGATATCCAAATAAAACTGCTGATGAAACACGACAAATTTGTAATGAAGTTATTGAAAATTGGAAAAAGTATCGAACGTCATTAGGACAATTTTGGTTAGCAAAATTAGATACAAAAAAAAGACAAGCTATTTTAAGAATTGTTTGGAATAATGTACAACAAATAATCAAACAAATATGGACGATTGATGAATCTGTTGAAAATTTATCATTAAGTAAACATTTTGCAAAATTAGAACAACGTCTATTAACAAATAATGGACAATGTTTATGGGATATTTGTCAAAATAAACAGAAGTATTTTCTAAAAACAAAGAAAATCTTTTTTTAATCTCTATTCTATTTTAGTTCATGGTCTATATCATTGCTTATTAATACACATCGTTTATCAACAGTTGAATTATCATGTTGTACACGTTTTGTTGAATTATGTAAACAAGCTTTATTTGTTGTCTATCGTTATTCAATCGATGAAAATAATGAAAAACAACGACAACAACAAACAGAAGGAGCAACAGTAGCAGTTGTTGGTTAAATATTTTATATGAATTATTATTTTTTTCTATTTATGATACAAAAATGGTTTTTATCCGGTGGTTTATTTTTTATTCGAGATATATAGATATTTAATTAACAATGCATGGAAATTATTTTATGGCATGAAAAAAGTACATATCGAATTTTACGAAATTTTTTTCTGAATGTATAGATTTTAATAGAAAAAAAACGAAATAATAAATCTCAAGTGAATATAAGAAAAAATATTTTGTACATCATTCTAGATTATGTAACTCGATAAAACATGTCACATTTATAAATATGTTGTTAAATATAGAAAATAATTTCTATAAATATCTTCTATACATTACTCATCGTTACTAAATATATATATACATAAAATATTTTTAGCCAAAGTAATTATTTTGACAATTAGTCAAGGACTATTTCTTAGATAACATCTACCGTAACGAACAGTCGTTTGACTCTATTGAATTAAATAAATGAATTTGAAATTGATATAATGAAATATCATTGTCGGAATATTTTTGCCTTATAGTTTCTTTTCTTTTTTTTTTGTTAATATAAATCATGATATAATCTGGCATATAATATCGATTTTTACAAATCAAGCGTATCGTACTTGATCTGACTTTAACTTTGCCCATCGGTCAAATTAGAAAGGAAAAAAAAAGCCACATATATAATCGGTTATCGTTCAATCAATATTCACCTTGATATTCTGTTGCTTGAACGAGAGAATAGGATTTCTATCTTTCATAAGTTATATATATATATTACATAAATACTTCACCTTTTCATTCATTTGAAATATTCTAAACAGAAGAAAAAAAAGTCCGAAGTTCATATCTATCTGCAATGTATGATTACCATCATGTAGATCCATTTATTCTTTCAAGTTCATGTCCACAATCTTCTTCGCTTGTTACTTGTGCACATCGTATCGGTGGAATAATTGATCCAGATTTTTTACTTCAATGTCAAATAATAGACAAAAATTTCGAAAAAAAAATCAATCAATTAAAACAAATTCCAATAAAATATGATTTATTACCATTAAATAATAATAATAATGAATATCAAGAAGATCTTTTTCTTGATATAGGTATACCATATAAAAAACATTTTTTTAATTCATTGGAATTTAAACAATATAATTCATGGTTAATTGATGAAAATCAATGGAATATACCATATACTATCAATGACGATCTTATTATTTGAATAAACTATTAAAAAAAAAATATTTCTTTTTAAATATTCTTATTATATAGATGACCTTTTTTTTGTTGTATTTACCTTGAAATAAAGAAAATCTAATCCTTGAACGATAGAACATGTCTTATTACGGTCTGCATGTTTTTGAATCGACAATACTTCAAAAGCTTCTTTTTTTTTCTCTACGTTTTTTTCTTCTTTCTCCTCCCTCTCTCTCTCTCTCTTTCGTACAACATAAAGTGACATGCTTGAATAAGCACTATACATGTAATTTATTCGCTTTCGGGTTTTTTTGCTTCATATAACTCGTCACACATCTACATTTATACAAACCACAAAATACATAATGTCGTTGAATGAGCTTGTTGATATGTATAACCAAAAGTTAAATTATAATGGTAGTCGATCAACAATTGCAACTGATCCATCACATCGTACACCTCAATCAACATTTACAATGAATACTGGATATGATTCTTCTATGGCTGATTCAAGAAGTGCAATGATGACAGATAATAATAATAATAATTTAACTTTTACACAGAATGCATCATCAACATTAATATTTGATTCGGATACATCACGTTTTGATTTAAATGATCGTGTACTTGCTGGTGAAGTTGTTCGACCACCTCCACATAATAATCAGCCACGTATTGAACGTATTAAATTTGCTGATAAACTTGTATTTTCATCAGGTGAAGCTGAAATAGATGATTATGAAAATAATGAAGAATATAACACAAAATATCCCGATATCAAACCTCAATTAAATATAATTAATGCCCAACAAGCACAAATACCGCCTGTTGATATGTTTACTAATCCAGGCGAACAAATTCAACGTTTAATTCAACAAGGAAAATTAAAAAATTTTCATGGGTAAAAAAAAGTAATTAATATTTCTTGTGAAAAAACAAATCTTCTTGCTCTTTAGTTATATTAATTATCCATATAATTATCTGGAACCTCCATGGCATTTTACTGAAATTGAAGATCAACAAGGTTATGTTAATCATAATCCACCTCGATCACATTTAACAGCTGATGATATAGAAAATAATACAGTTGACGATACGTTAGATATTCAATTACCTAGTGGAGTTCCTCAAGAACCTATTTCACAAGATCGTTATGAAATAATTCCATTACCTAAAATGGTTTATGAAAATTATGTTCCATTGATTGCAACACGTCGAATTGTTTATCGTCGACCACAATCAAATCGTGCGTCTACTGATTTAACTTCTCAACAAACACAAAATTCTTCTTTTACCGCTTCGAAACTACCTCAAGTCGATGAAATGACATATAAATTCTAATAGAAAAAATATAAAGAAAAAAAAAACAACACATTTTTATTGTCGAATTTTTTTTAAAAACATTGTCTTTTCTTTTGCTATATGTTCAATCGGTAAAAGTAATTCATTTATCATATCTTTCGCTGGTTTTGCACATTCTTCTGCTTCAATGACAAATAATATTTGATTAAGTATAGTCAAATAACAATAAATTTCTAATAAATTCCATTCATCTTCTGTTAATAACATTTGCCTTTCATTTTGATAAAGAATTAGAAATTCTTTTGCATAATCAAAATTAAATTCCGAACCAATTCCACACCATAAACATAAGGTCATAGATAAATCAGTTAATAATGGACCAATATACATATCATCAAAATCAAGTATAGCAACAAGTTTATTATCATTTTCAGAAAAAAGTACATTATCATCATGAATATCTGCATGAATATAACCAATAGGCAATCGTTTTTCAAGATTTTCTTTAAAAATTTCTTGTTGATTTTTATCCGAAATTAAAGGAATTGATTGCGTATGATAATCAGTTATAATACGTATTCTTTTATATAAATCTGGATATTCATTTTGAAAATTTTCACATGAATGAACAAGTTTATATTTAACATTAATAAAATTAATTGAACATCGATTCGATGAAATAAGTTTGAATTGATGTGTTTTAATATTTGAATGCATTCGACCGAGAAATCGACTAATTTCTAATGTTTGCCATAATTGTCGAACAGGTGTTTTTGGTGTATCTAAATATTTAATTCCTTGAATAAATGGAAAAATAGCACAATAATTTTCATCATTATCTTTCAATGTAAAAATTCCAGGTGGATCAATCATTGGTGCAACAGGCAAATGAAGTTCATTATAGAGATAAGCAATAAAATTTAATTCAAATTTTATATTTTCAAGTGATAATTTTCGTAATGGACCTGGAAGATATTTACGAAGAATATAAATATTTTCATGAGGTGATTTTGTACGAATTTTAATTGTTAAATTTGTCCAACCATTTGTTAATCTTTCAATCGGTACGATAAGTTCACCTAATGAATATTTACTTAATATTAAACTAAGTTGATGAACATTTATAATATCATCGGTCATTTTCAATCTATCACTAAAATGTTGTAATTACACGTCTGTCTGATATTTTACAATGATAATAAATTATCATTCGTCAACTTCAATATTTATCAACTTGACAAAACATATACTTTATTTTACTGTGTATATATATACTCCAATCTATTGCATCGCAGCGACATCTATTTCAATAGTTTTATTTTAAAAATTAAATTTAAAATTTGTTTCGAAAATAAAATATTTTCTTTTTTTAAAATCAAAATAAATATTGATTACGTATAAATATTGACTGTATGGAATTATAATGAGTCATTCGCTTTTTTTTGTGTCGTTTTTTTCAATTGTGCTCTTTTTTTTCTCTCTTATGTGTATGCACTTTTTTGAATAAATAATCAAATCAATGACGAATACAGATGATCCTTATCAATTTGCCATGAATGAATCAATCTCCGATAGATCTCGTACGCGAAGTTCAAGTCGTAATCGAAAACCTACTTCAAGGAATGTGTCAAAACCTAATCAACAACGTATTGTTACGCGTTCTTCTCAAAAAACTCCTTTAACACCAATGACCGATGAAAATGATAATTCGTTTATGTCAAATATTCATTCAGGTTTCTCTCAATTTGTTAATCCAAAAAAACGACAACGTGATGACAAAAAAACTAAAACATTAAAACGACCTAAAAGTACGTTTTTTTTCTCAAAATATTTGATTTTTTTAAATTTCTTATATTCTAGTTACAACAGATAATGATGAAAATCAATCACCAAATGAAGAAATACAAGCAATTGATCAAGTTAAACTTATCTATGAAACAAATGGTATATTTTTTTGTTAAATCTTTATTTTAAATAAAAAATGTTCTTTAGGTGGTCGTACAAATCTTGCTCGAGCTGCAGCAACAAATGCTCAAATTCTTGCTAATAGAAATCCATCAAATGCAACTTTTACTTTAAATGTTCATAATCATATTATTGATGATACACAAATAGATACATTAGCTATTCCAGATACATTGGCTGATATGAATACTCAACATAATGATAGTTCTTGGCAAAGAGATATTGATCGATTGATGAAAAAACTTGAAGAACCATCAACTTCTTCGAAATTACAAACACAAATTGAAGAAACTCAAAAAGAAGATGATGAAGAAGAAGAAGAAATTAGATCTGGTCCGATTTATATTTCACAAACAGGAAAAACTCAACAACGATTCATTCGAACAGACAAAACTCAAACACAGCCAATACTACTTCCGCCACCACCACCACCAGCACCTTCAACAACAACAGTAACAACGTCAGTTACTCAAATGAATGAAATTGCAATACAAACTGAAAATAGTCAGAATCTATCATCTATGCATGCTTGCTGTCAAGATGTTTCAACTTGTCCGTGTGTTCTCGTAAGTTAAATATCAAAACAAAATATAGTTTTCTTTATTTATTTTATCTTATTTTAGCGATATAGCAAATTAGAACGTTTATTTATGGAAAAAATGTCTCGTTTTATAAGCATTGTTCCAACAATACCACCAAATCCAGAAGCACCAATAATGATGTCAGATACTCATCCTAAACGTCGACCATTACAACATTATCCACGATTTCGACGTTTTCGTGGTCGTCGTAAAATAAATCATCGAATGGTTATACCTTCTGTACATAATAATGAATCAACTACAGTTGAAGAAACAACGTCGGATGAAGTAAAACTTATTATTTATTGTTTTTTTCTTAGTATTTCAATTTTTATTTTCTATTTAGACAATGAATGAAATAGATAATCAAGCACAAGAAAATGTTGATCAAACTGAAGTTGATGCTTCAAATATAACAATAAATCCGATAGAAAATATAGCTTCAACAACAATAACAATAGAAAAAAATGTTGAACCAATAAATGATTTATCTGCAATTGAAAAACTTGAAACAACTACAATAATTGATCATCCATCAACACTTTTAATACCATCTGAGAATAATAGTTGTTTAACTGGTCGACACTTAGTTTTAACAACATCATCACTTGATGAAACTCAAAAAGTATAAATTAAAACTTGTTTTACTTTATCTTTATAAATACTTTATTTAGTCTCAATTTCGTTTATTTACTAATCGTTTCAATGTTTCAACAAGTTCAACAGTTGATTCTTCAACAACTCATATAATCGTAAATGATAATTCTCAACTTGTTTGTCCATTAACTGGAAAAATAATTCAAGGAATTGCTCGTCATTTATTTATTGTTTCATATCGTTGGTTAAATGAATCATTATCGCAAGAAACAATTGTTGATGAACGTCCATATGAAATACGTGGTGATACAAGTTTAGGTGTTGATCATGGTGGAATGCGTCGTTCACGTTTAACACCTTCATATCTATTTACAGATTATTCAATATGTTTACGTTGTTCACCAAATGATTGTGCGCCATTACAAACAATTGAACAAGTTCAAGAATTAATTGAATTATGTGGAGCTAAATTAGTTCGAAATTTTAGTGAAATAAGAACACTTGATAAAGATAGACAAATGATTCTTGTTCTTGGAATAAATGGAGCATGTGGAGGAGAAAAAAAACGTAAAGCAATTTTAGATACATGTCAACAATTTAATGTTCGATGTGTTAATATTCATTGGTTACTCATTTCAATTGCCAAATTTGAAGTACAACCATTGGATAATTATGATATTAATCAAGTTTGATTCTTTTTTTTTCTCGGAGATTTTCAATCTATTTAGGATATATATATATACATACATATTAAACATGCATTAGTTTTGTTTTTTTTTGTGAAAAAAAAGAATTTATTTTTGATGTAAACATTATTAAAGATTTTGTAAAGATATTTTTTGTCAGATATTCATCAATCGAAATAAAAATTTCTATTAACCAATATAAATATATACGCACTTTTTATTCTTCAGATATGGATGCAGCTATTGAGCAATATGCTCCTAGTGAAACTCTAAATGATACTGAAACAGTATCATTATCATTACCTTATGCTGTTCATGCATCTTGTCTTCATATGCAAGTTCGTTCTGGTTCGAAAACAAAAAATTTAGTTCAATTTGCTATGCGAAAATTATTTCCAACTGATCAGAATGCAATAAATGTTGAACAAATAACATGGAATGCATTTGGCGATGGCATATCAAAAGCTATTGCTTGTGCTGAATTAACTAAACGACGTTCCCAACTAAATTTCTATGAATACATTCAAATTGGTTATAAACGTATTGAACAAATTTGGCGACCAGTTAATTCAAATGTTGAATTAGATACATTAAAAGTCAATAAAGATATTCCATCTATTTGTATTCTACTTTCAAAAAATCCTTTATTTAAATTAACTGAAGGAGATAATTAATTTATTTTAGATAGAAAAAAAACCAAATAAATTCTTTCTTATTTTTATTTTTCCACATTATGTCAAGTATTGCATTAATTTTCGATGTGATATTTTCCTGTTTAATAACATTAACTTTTCTTTACCGTTGTGGAAATTACCGTCGACAACATCCAATAACAACAGGAGCAGTTTTTATTTCATGGTCATTTTCAGTTCTTTTTATTTTTCTTTTACCGTTGGATATATCATTAGTAATTATTCGGAAACTTTTTTGCTTTGAAATAATTTAGAACAATTTGTTTTTTATTAAGGCAGCTTATCGAGAATGTCAATCACAAAATATATCAACAATATCAACGACAACAATTAGTCCGGATAATTTAAATTTAGTAAAATAGATTTTTTGTTTGATTTTGTAAAATATTCATAAATAATATTTTTAGAGTAATACAATTGAAAAATCATGTCCTCGCCCATGGTCATATGTAAATCCGAGATCTTATGAAGTTTTATGGCGAATTATTTATTGGACATCACAATGTCTTACTTGGTATATATAATAATCGATAATAAAAGAAAAGATCTTTATTTATTTGATTTTTTAAGGTTTATTTTACCGTTTATGCAGTCGATCTGTCAAACAGGTATTTTATTCTAAAATTGTCTTTACTTTTATTGATTTTTACGAATATTCTAGGAGAATTTTATTGGAAAGGAAAGATTCGATTTGCACTTCGATCAAATTTAATTTATTATGGAACACTTTTACTTATATTCGGAATACTTGTTATTTATGTTGCTGTGAATTATAATTTAAGTGCATCAAATTTTAAAGTAAATAATCGAAATTAATTTATTTAACTTGAAAACAATCTATTTTTTAGGTAACTGTTATAGCAGCAAGTACAACTTGGGGTCTTTTTCTTCTTGTTTTAATGCTTGGTTATGGTCTTGTTGAAGTACCATTAAATGTATATAATCATTCTCGAACTTCATACGTTCTTTCACATATTCAATTTAATTTATCTAAACTTTATAATGAAAAAATTGATATTGAAGAACGTTTAGAATCTCTTGTTGAAGATATATCAAAATTATGTTTACAAATCAAATATAATGATTCATTGCGACCATGTTTAGAAGAAATTGTTCGAATTATTCCGGAACAATATTCTAATCGAGTTAAATTAACTATGGATGATTATGAAGATTATCGAGCAACAACAACAACAAATAATTTAATTGATTTACCAACTGAAAAACAATTAATTAAATTACATGGACTTATAAAAAAAAGTAAACATATTCATCATCGTGTACAAGCTTCATGGGTACAAATGATTAATCAAGCTTTTTATTTGGAAGATATTTTAAATAATGAAAATAATTCAAATCGTTCATTTGTTAAACAAAGTCCATTGCCAAGATCATGGTTACGACAAAAATTATTTGATGAACATCCAGTTCTAGGTAAAAATAGATCGATTATTTAAATTAGAATGATATGTCACTATGAGTTATTATTTCTATATTATAGAATGGTATACATTTTGTTTTCTACGTCCATGGGCTCTTCGTTTTCTTGGCGTTGGACTAGGTATCATATCACTGGTCGTTATTTGGTCTGAAATGACATTTTTCAGTACCAGTCCTGTTTTATCTATTTTTGCTCGAATTGTTAATGTAGCTCGTCATCATTATGATTATTTTACTATTGAAGTAAGATTAAATTTATAATTCTTTGTTTTTTTAAATATTTTTTCTCTACTTAATTATAGATATTCTGTTGTTTAAGTCTTGCTTATTTATGTTTATGTGCATATTATACAATATTTCGTATGCGTATATTTAATTATTTTTATTTATCACTTTATCATTTAACGGACGAAAATAGTTTAATATTTGCGGCAACATTTTTATGTCGTTTAACAGCTCCATTAAGTTATAATTTTCTTGGTATGATACATATGGATCAAGTTATTACAAAAAAAACTGATAGACAAGAAACTGTTTTTACAACAGTAAAGAATTTTCCATAAAATAAAAGATAATATTGAAATAGTTTTTTTTCTCTTATTTAGATTATGGGTCGTATGAGCGTCATTCCAATGATTTCCAGAGGTTTTAATTTTTATTTTCCAATGTTAATATGTTTATTATGTGTTGGCACATATTTTCGATTTGGTTCTCGATGTTTACATATATTTGGCGTAAGACAATTCTTTGATGATGATTATGTATCAGCTGAATATGTTGAAGATGGAAAAAATTTAATGAAAAAAGGTTGAATTTTTAAAGAAAATTTTTTTCTGTGAAACAATAAGTTGAAATATTTAGAACGAAGAAATTTAGGTGGCATTGATAATGTAACAACAATGGCTAATACAACGACAGCTACCCAACGAAGAGATAGACGAAAAGAATTAGAAGAAAAATATGGTTTACGATCAACATCAGCAAATAATAAATCAAAATTACCAAGTGATGATTTAGAAGAGATTATATCAGGTTAGATTTTATATTTAAATTATAAATTGCATATTAATCGTTCATTGTTTATTATAGAAAGTCGTCAATTAAAAGCATCATCATCAAGTTCGGATGAACCATTGATAATGAATAATAACAATCATAATCAACGTGTTCCTTCGAATGCACCAACTGCATTAGGTAAACTATTTTTCTACCATAGAGAAAACTATATGGAGATTGAAAACAAAGGGTTAATCAAGTGCAAAAATGATTATATATTTGTTTAGATATCATTTTACATAGATTTTGAGAGAACATTAATTAGTATTATAATTCTCTTGCAATATTTGATTTCATAGAAAATTGAATATGGAATTTCTCGAAAATATTCGATGAATAAGATAAAGTTTAGGATTGATTGTCTATGTCTTCTATATAAAGATTATCTTTCAATATGCATACATACACACACAGACATTCATATTATTCATTGCTAAACAAAAAGATTTGCTTGCTAAACGTCGAAAGGAAAAGTATCGAAAATGAAAAATCTCAGAAAGGAGAAAATATTGAAAATACTCATATGTCGTCATTGACCAGTATCGATGTTTGTCGTAATCATTTTTTTCGTATTTTCTTTCGGCTTCTTCTGAAATCGTTTCGTCGACCAGTCAGGCTGTGGGTTACGAGACGATAAATACCCACACCCATTGAAATCAAATATTTCATTATCAACATCAAACACGATTTTTTTATTCAGTCGACATTTTTCCCATACGACATTTAGCATACATACCAATAAAAAAAGCATTCCTTTTGTAATAGATCGAAATTATATCAGTAAATATTTTTTGACTTTCTTCACATAAGTATTTCTATGAAGAAAGAATAACAAATCTCAATAGAAAAAGACTTGCCTTCTTAATTTATATTAATAAAATATTCTCTATTTTAGGATCTTCGCGTCGAGTAGCACCGCCTACCAATATATTCAACGATATCTAAAATATATTGATTGTTTGTCATTCTATAGTGTTTAATCTCTATTAATGTCGTATTTTTATTTATTATATTTAACTATAGTTATTAACTCATTTTCGTTTTTTTGTCTTCAGCATTTCTCATCATTATATGAATTGTATTTATTTTATGTTGTATTTTTGTCTTTTTCAGATGGATAATTCACAAAATAATCAAACAAATAAGAATTTAAATGAATTACGTGCTGATGTTACAGCAACAACAGATGCTTTAAAAGTAACTGTTGAGAAATTGGTTCAACGTGGAGAAAATTTAGATGTATTAAATAATCGAGCAGAAGATTTAAGTTCAACATCATATCATTTTCGTGGTACAGCACGACGTGTTAATCGACAGATGAGATGGCAAAATTATAAATTAACTATTTTTATTGGTAAATTTTGTTCTTTACAAATTTTTTTAAAATTCTATTGGTTAATCTCTTCTAGTTTTTGTTATTGTTTGTATACTGGCTTTGATTATATTAATGGCTCTTCATCCATGGAAAAAGTGATCTGATGGTGGTGGTTATATATATATATGTATATTGTTTGTATATAAGATGGTTGATCTAGTAGAGATATGGGATAGTTTTTTATTCTTATTTTTCATCGATCTATTTGTATATGTAACAGTGCTATTTTATTTTATTTTGAATAAATATTAAACAAGAAGAAAGATTCTTATAAACAGTGAAAAAAATAAATTGTTATAGATAGAACTTATTGGTAATGAACTATTCGAAGAATTTTTAATATTAATATTTTATCTTTTTCGTCTGTTTTTTTATTGTAAACATTAATTATTGAAAATATTTGATAACAATGAAAATAGATATTTTTTGAATGTTACATTAAGCAAATAAAAATTGTTAAGATTTGTTCTTAAAAACCATTTTATAGTTTAGTTCTAATAGTTATCTCTGACACTTATTGATTCATTAGTGTGCTTACGTCAAAAATGAAAATCTTATAAATCCACATAATAACAAGTAGCAATTGTACAAGCAGTATTAGTTAAAAAAAATAAATGAAAATTGTCAAACAATTACGAAAAGTTGTCAACGTTAACGTACAACTAGATAATGTCAAAATTTGTATAAAGAAGCAAGTATATCATTAATATGATGAAGTGAACGATTATCTACATAAAACCTGGATATTAATCAGTGCCCAAAAGCTAAAATATCTTAAAAAATGACAGGACATTATTTTAATAAATGTATTCTTACAGAAACTTTTATAATGTGCTAATAGCTTTAAAAATTTCTTTTTCTTCTAGTTAGAGGGTATAGGTATGTTATATTCATCACACACTAACTATCACTCTTACCCTGAAGTCAGAGGCGGCACTCTACTTTGTACAGTTTGATTAGCTGATTTCAGTGAGATGAAGTTTTAAAACTTAAACATGTATGAAATAAATGTATTATATTAACACACCTACAAGCACATCTTCAAGATTTAATTATACAGCTTGAAATATTCAATAAATTGGAAGTTTTCCATGTTAATCATTTAGTCTGATTATTAAGAAAATTAAAAAAATGGCCAGATATCTAATCGACAGTCTTTGAAAGAAAGATTTGATAAGTATATCGAATTAGATTATTTTATTTTGAGCGCGGCATATATATTAAATGGCTAGTGAAAATAATATTTCAACAATTCATCTAACCGTGCGTAATGAATTATTTGAATTGTCATCATCGTTATTTCGTCAACTTATTGAATATTCATCAAATTTTGATTTAACTATTTCTATTCCAGATAAACAACATAAAATTTATATCGATGTTGATCCATGTATTTTTAATTCTTATCTACTTTTTATTCAATCCGGTTGTTTTATTCGACCTGATCATTTATCTCAAGAAGATTTGATTAATGGATTACGTACATGTGGTGCACCAAATATTTTACTTAATCATTATGAACATTGTGATTTAATGTCAAGTCTTTCTCTACATCAATATTCATATCATTCAATAAATAAAATAAAATTTACTCGACAAACATGGTTGAGTTTATTAATTCTAAGTGAGCTCTTTATTTCCACATGTATTTTAACAATTGATCTCTATCGGCAAATATTAATATTTAATAAAAATTCATTTCAAGAAACATCAAAAATATTAATTACTCTGACATATGTAATTGATGGAATATTATTTTTCTATTCAAGTGTACATTGTATTTTAAAATTTCGAAAAGGAATACAATTCAATAAAGATTTTAATTTTTTTGTCGATATTATTTCATGTTTAGGTATATTATGTTATTTCACAATCCAACGTCCAATTACAAATATTTCTTTATCTTATTGGAATTCATTATGGATTTTTATTCATCTATGTCGTTCCATTCGTTTATTACAAATAGGTTATCGTTTAATAGATATTCAATGGTGTTTATATGCTATTAGTCAATGTTTATGGACATTTTTTCAAACAATAATTGCACTTTTTTGGATATTTATTTTTTCCGGTTCAATTTTATATCTAATGGATATTATAGAAAATAATCAACAATATTTAAATATTTATTCAGCAATTCTTTCTGCACATGAAACATTATATACAATTGGATATAGAAATAATGCACCATACGGACGTTTGACACGTTTATGGACAATTTTAAGTATTTATTATTTATCATCACTTGTACAAATACTTTGTTGGTGGTTTCAAACAAAAGTTACAATTCAATGGAAAAAATTACTAGATAATGAAAAACAGAAACTATATGATGAATATATCATTGATTTGAAATGAAAAGAAGAAGAGTTTTTTAATTTCTTTAAGATTTTTCTATAATGAATTCATATAGTTTAGTCATCTGCATGTTCTTTCTTCAACATTCTCACGCAATTCTTTTGTTCATTTGAAGTAATTACGGGAAGGTGTGCGTGCATATTTGAAATTTAATGCTTCTAAGTAGTTCTTGTCGCGTCACCGAAGACGTTAGACTATATAGTGTCAGTGCTGATAATGATTTGTGCATGTTAGCTAATCCATACGGTGCCAAATGACAGGAAATAGAAATAGAACAGGAACAAGATTTGTTCATTATGTGAATTAAAATATACTATATACTCATATAGATGTTTCACTTGAAGAGTTCTCTTGCCTTTTTCTTTCCTTCATAGATAAAGAATAATTCATTTAACTCTTATAGTTTTCTATGATTGACAAGAAACAATAGTTCACATATGCACCACTTTTTTTTCTTTTTTCACTTTCCTTTAACAAATATAGAATGACTACTTTATTGGATTGCAACATTGAAAGGTCATTTGTGTTTCTTATCTAGAATCATACTTTCACTTTTCAGTTTTCTCTTTTAATAAATTCTCGTCAGCGCAATTTTCTTTTTCTTATATAAAGAGAAAAAAAAGGAAGGAAAGAAAACGAAGCATACTCCTACGTTCATAGTAACACACGGAAAAGGAAAAAATGAGCTGTTCGACCGTAAAAAGATAATGTCTTTATCTCATCTTACTCTTACCATCTTTTTTTTTTCGCCTCGTCATTCTCGTTGTTTTTTCTTTCCATAGAAAGAAAAGTCAAAAGTTAAAAAGAAAAATCAAAGATAGAAAATCTACATCGATTTAAACAAGTAAGTATAGTTAATTATTTCTAATATGTAACAAGGGACAAATTAATCTTACATTAAGTAAGATAATAGTAAAAGTTTATTGAAATCTCATTTCTTTTGTCGTCTATTTACGGTGTATTTTATCTTAATTTTCTTTCTTTTGTCTTGTTAAAATAGAAGCAAAAAAAAAAAGAGGTGATGATGAAAAAAGAAAAAATTCATTTCTCCACATACACACATGTTGTCGTTAAGAACATATAAACGAGAATAGCTGTTGTGAGATATAGTGACTGACTGTAAACGAAGGAACACAAGCAGAACGGAAGAAACTTTTCTCGTCTTTTTTTTGACTACAAAATCAACTTAAATTCTATCGTGCATTTGTATATGTAAAGTCTTGACGACAACTACAACATTATCATCATCATCATCATCATCATTATTAGTACCTTATTATTATGATTGATATTGAACAGGTAAGCTAAAAAATCTGATTAGATTTTTATTTAAATAAAAATCTATATTCTTCTTCTTCTTCTTAAAATAACAATACTAAGTTAAACAAAAGACATCTCTTTGTATAATGGACTTGTATTGTCTCATATTGAATTGACTAATGGAAAGTGGATCCTTGTTTTTTCAACTAGTGCTGCTCTTTCAAGTACCTGAAAGAGAAAGAAACGTTAGAGGCAATGTCTATTGTCTTCACTAAGAGTGTAAACAAAATTCTTCTCTCTTATTTAAATATAGAAGAAGAAGAAGAAAAAAAAGGGGGAAGATACATAAAGGTATGTTATTCTTTCACACAACGAATATTCTGTTAATGACTTATAAGAGAACAGTTGTCTGTTTTAATTAGCTCACCTGTTCAATATCATCGATCTTTTAAAAGATATACATTAATTAGTACCGGTAAAATGATTTTCAAATCAGATAATGAATACCATCTTGTTTTATTGTTCTATCTCATCAGTCGTCTCTTTTTTTTATTTCAATTGACTCACCATCATCTCCTAGACATATTATTTCTTCGAAGAAAAAAAAAGATAAAGGTATATTCGTTCTTTCTCGCTTTTCTTCTTTTTTTTCTTCTTGATGTTGTTAAGTGAACTAGTGAGAAGATAAGACATAAGTGGAATCTTGTCATTATGATCATATATCTTCAAATGATAAAATATGTCTATGAAGTACTCAACTTATTTTTTTATTTGATTTTTAGATTTATTCTTGGTATGTTTGTCGTCTTTATTGATCGTCATGTTAATTATGACGACAATAACACATCAACAAATGAAACGATATTATATTGATCAAAATTTAACTTTTCCTATTCCAAAAAATTTCAAACGATTAAGAGATTGTTCTTCTAAACATGATTGGACGGTAGAATCAAGAAAAAAACTTAAAAAACAAGAAGAAGAACACCACCACCACCAACAACAATATCATTGTCAAGTTTATTTAAATTTATTTCCATCAACATTAAAATGTTCAATTGATGTTATTGTTAAATCGATAGATAAATCTATCGATGACTATAATGATAATAATTCAATTTTAATAGGAAAATCACGAATAGCAAAAATGATTAAACCAGGTGTTATTCGTGTTCGTCTAGTTTCATCTTTATTTGATGCAGATACTGATGTACATGAAGATGTATCTCTTATTAAACTTGAAACAATTCAAAATCAACCTTATATTAATCATTTCGATAAACAATTTGCTCTTATATTAAAAGTAAAATAGAAAAAAAAAACAATTTTTCTCTTATCGAAAATAAATCTATATTTTCTATTAATTAGAATAATCGAATTGGTCCTGGTGTTATTGGAAAATTATTTATTGAATCCTTAGATCCATCGAATGGATCATATACAAATAATCCACCTATATTTGAACTCAATCTTAATTTAACATCAGAACATGAAATTCTATTGACTTCATCACATCAGGTGGGTGATTCACATTATTTGTATATGCACGCATTTAATGAAGTTGAAATGAGCATATTGTTCTTTCTCAGATTGATATATGAGAAAACTGTGAAAGAATGATGATCATATGTCAATATTCATACATAGAAAATGAAGAAAAAAAAAGAAAGAAATGAAGCTGTATCAATAGCATATTTATTGAGAATGAAGAAAAATATATATATGTTATTTGCATAATTTATTGCTAAAGAAATCAAACTGTCTACTTCAGATGCTGATAGAAAAGAAAAGAAAAGATTATATCATATCATGCGTATATTAAAATGAAATGACAAGATTAAATAGAATAGAAAAAAATGTCATTTTGAAGAAGACTATTTTATTGTTTATATAATAATATTGTTTTTTCTTTTCTTATAGAAAATTCATGATAATGTACCTTTACAATGTGGTTGTATTCTTTCTCCTGATCCATCTTGCTTAATTATTAGTGACAAATGCAATGTAAAATAAAATTGATTTTTTTTGTTTTAAATTTCAATTTTTGTTTTTTAGTTGACATTGGAGAATGAGAAACTTATTCATCGTTTATCTGATCCTCTTCGTTGTTTATGGAAGTCAATTGGTCGTGAATTATCGCCATGTTTTTCTGAAATTGATCTAAATGAATTAAATCAAAGATATTTCTTAATCGAAGGAAATTATGAATGTACTTATCAATTATTACGATTATGGCATGAACGTGATCCTCATCAAGCAAATATACGTTTTCTATTGACTCGATTGAAACTTCCTTGTCAAATTATTAAAACAATTCACAATGATATTGTGAGAACATTTTCTACTTGATATACGAAATAGAAAATTTTGTATAAGCATACTTTATACATTCCATTTCATTTTTGTACAGTCGTTTTAGTGTTTTTCTTTTCTTTCTTTTTTCGTTTTATTTGAGGCGTGTGAACTGTTTTCTTTTGTCTATGTGTTCTTTTTGAATGTTTTCCTTGTCGCTAGCCGTCCAAAGGTGCCAGCCGATTGTAACAAAGAATGAAAAAAAA
>CAJNOI010000045.1:210599-249754 GCA_905250115.1 Adineta steineri | reverse complement strand
AGTATATATCAATATGTGTATTTTGTAGCCTACAAAAATTAGAAGAATTGGATGAACTTTTTAGAAAAATTGATAATAAACGAAGGTAAATACAATATAATAAAAAGCTTCGTTTAGATATTATTAAAGGCACCATATCGTGGTGAACCAGTTGCCATTTGGTCGTGTGGCAATGTTTTGATTACAATGCTCATTGCTGGTAAATTTCTTTATCAACATTTTTTTAATAGAACTACCATGGTCAAAAGCGGTCAAAGAAGATCATTTATAGAAAATCTGACTGGATGACGACCATGGTCACCACCTATGGCCAGAAATTACCAACACAATAAATAATCTTCTTCGTCGAATATTAGTACACGATCCAATAAAACGGGCCACAATTGGCAATATTATCCATCACAAATGGGTATGTACAGGTTGATCACGTTAATTTTAATTTTTTTTCATGATTTGTTGTATATCAACGGAACAATGAAATTTTCTTATTCTAGTATGGTAAGATAGAGCATCACTTACTCTATCGATCCATACTATTTGCATTCTATCTTCTCTAGTTTTATATAGAAACATCAGTTGATCTCTAACAAGTACAAAAATAAATTTTGCACTTTTGTTTATATCAAATTTTTTTATTTTTCATCATGAGTATATATATAAAAAAAAGTACAATTAGAATCGATGTTCGATATGGCAACCTCCACTATTATATATCTTCAAAACTCTTTTCGATCATGAAACTAATACTTTGTTAATAGAATTTGGTTCCATATTTCTCAATCCAATTGAAAGTTGTTTTTAGTTCGTCCAGAGATGTCCCTTCTGTTTTATTTAGTCGTTGTTTCAAATATCTCCATATTGCATAACCTATCGGTTTAGCATCAGGTCTACTCGGTATGCATTATTCTAGTTTGATATAATTGATTTTGGTTTTGTATCTGCTGTCAATGTAGCAAGATGCGTCTTTCGATAATATAGGAAATTTTATTAGGCGGCGTTTATTCAATATGTACTTAAATGAATTGACCAAAAGGCGAATGGTCTAGCGGCCATTCGAAAAGAAAAAACAAAACGTTCAATATATGATGTGTGTATGTTCTCACGAACCTCGAAACTAATTTGATTATATATAGTAAAAATTAAAAAAAATTGATATAAACAAAAGTGCAAAAGTTTTTTTTTTACCTGTTAGAAATCAACTGATTTTTCTATATAAAGCTAGGCAGATAGAGTGCAAATAGTATGGATCGATAGAGTAAGTGATGCTCTATCTTACCATACTAGAATCACACTGAGTTTAAATAAATGTTCTTTTTCTCTTCTAGATGAATGAAGAATAATTTAAATGATTTGGACATTAAATTTTTTGGGGTACTTGCTTTTTAATCAATTGTATATTTTTAATTAAGATTAATTATCTGTACAATTTTGATCCTTTTTTGTTTTTTTCATTGTTTTTTTTATCAAGAAAAATATAAGAGTTCATCATCAATTATAAATATTATTAATTTCTTTTTGGATATTTGAGCATAATTAATTCGAAGTTCAATTTGTGATAAGAGTTTATCTATTTTTGTATGATAATCAAGTCACTTTGTTTCATGTTTTAATTTACTTATACAAAAAGTATATATTCAATTTCTTTAACCAATAAGAAAGTTTTCATGGTCAATTAAAAAAAGAGTAATTGAATACTGCTTGTATGAAATCTCCGGAGTTACCGGGTACCAACCGTTTCCGTACTGGATTGTTCGCTTTTGGATAGTTTACCGAAATAAAGAAGAAATTTTTAGCGATACATTTGTAAGTAAAATATAGTTGAATATCTAAGATGAAATTTTTCAATGAATTTCAGAATGATAAACAACAAAGAAAAAGCATTAATTTTAATGTTAATAAATATTGTTCGTTAACAAATAATCAATTAAAGTAAGATTTAGCATTTTTATTATATGTATATGTCACAGTATATATCTGTTAGGGGATATCTATCTATTCCTTTGTTCTCTCTTTCCAAAAAAAAAGATGAGATCAATATCACTCTTTCCTGTTATGGATGAGTTTTTATATAAAGAATTTTCCGGTAATTACTTCTTCTTCGATGAAATCAAATAGAAGAAGATTGGACAACGACACCAATGTTAGCTCGATTTCACGAGCTGATGTTTCTTTATTTAAATATATAAAATCACCCCTAACATCCACACTTATGTATTCACATAGAAAAGATAGAGAGAGTGAGAGAGAAAAAGAGAGAGAAAGAGAGAACAAAGGAATAGATAGATATCCCCTAACAATATCAATATGTGTATTTTGTAGCCTACAAAAATTAGAAGAATTTAGAAAGGCGTATGATACAGTATGGCACGCAGGATTGATAGCTAAGTTCGGCAGACTAGGAATGCCACAGGAACTGTGGAAAATGACTGTATCATGGCTAAAGGACAGGAAAGTATACATTGTTTTTGGCGAAGGAAAATCTGAGAACTTTAACATCGACATAGGCCTCCCACAAGGCAGTAGCCTTAGCCCATATCTGTTCATCGTCTAATACAGTGACAGAATTCTCTACGCAGGAGCGCATCCGGTGCATGTGTACGCAGATAATCTTTGTATTCTGTTGAAGGCACCCACGCTCGAATATTTGGGGAGAGAAGGAACAAGAGTGTGTAATGAACTAATGAGCTACGCACAGAAATGGAGATAACCAATTAATGTGCATAAATCAGTAGGGCTGGTTTTCCACTCTAAACCCGCGTGCCCAGCGATGGAAGATAGTCTGTATGAAAGTTGGGTAGATGGTGACGACCATATATGGAAAGATATCAATAGTGTAACAGTTGATCTTCGGCAAATATTAGCACACGATCCGACACAACGTGCTACAATTAATGAAATTTTAAATGACAAATGGATGAACCAAACATATTATTATCAAATTTAAAAACTTTTGCTTTTTAATCTATTGTATATTTTTTAATTAAAATAATTATCTGTACAATTTTGATCCTTTTCTGTCAAGAAAAATAAACAGAATAATCGAATCTACTTGAAATATCTTCTCAGTATTCCAATGAAGACTAAATAATAATTTTAAATATTGAATTGATTATTAACATATTTGATTTATTTTCGTGTTGAGAATGATATTTCAAAAATATATATTTTTATCACATAACGTATGAAATCAAAAATAATAAAAAAAGAGAGATCGTTTTTAATGATGATAAAGGAAAGTTAAATAAGAAAAAAAAGTAATATTTAATAAATATTTTCATTTCTTTTTCTTTGGAATACTATTTGTTTTATCTTGAAAATAATTACTTGTTGTTGGTGTTGGTGTTGATGTTATTGCTTCTCGTTTTCGTTTAAGACTAGTATTTATTGCATCTTCTCCATTTTCTTCTTCATCTAATTTCGCTCCAAATATACAAGTTATTGCTAAAAGTCTATCTAATTTATACATTTCATATTTAATTGTTGTCATTTCAACTGTATTTCTTAACATATCTTGTTTTGTTCTTGGCATTGTTAATGCCATTTGTTTTAAAGCATTTTCACTTAATATTGTTGAATATTTTATATTATGTTCTGCTGATATTAATTTTAATTCATCTTTTAATCTCACTAAACAACTATCAACTAATCGATTACGTGTAGAATTATTTGATACTGTTGATGAAACATTTGGATTTTCTTTTTTCGTACAAACTGATATAAGTATTGGTTCAGAAGATATTGTTTTTTTTCCAAGGCGAATATAAGCATTTGCTGTACCATATGTATCATTTATAGATATATCTTGATGAAGATAATCATCTAGAATTAATTTTGATAATAGACGTTCTAAATCTAAAAATAAAATATATTTATATTATGAATTTAAATATTCGAATACAAAAGTGCCAGCTAAATTCGTCATTATTCAACAGAGACTGAGATAATTAAGTAAATGTCTTTGTCTAACAGACTTATGTTTATCTTTATATTAAATTGTATTTTTAAAAGTGAATACGATATTGTTAGGATTTTGTGTATCACATATTAACAATAGATGTTTCAAATGCCGGTATTTTCAACACTCAAACATTGTTCTCCTAAGCATGGAAAAAGCTTCATCATTAACTAACTATTATTTTTCTATTATGAATTTAATTATTTTCTAAACTTACCGATTTTAGTAATATCTGGTGCAATATTATATTGTTCTAATTTATCATGTCCAGCATTTTGAATTGTTTTTTGTTTACTTCCTTTTAAAATATCAATAAGTTGATTCAGAGTTATTGTTTTTAATTGTCGCGTAAGATGATCAACTAATGAAAGAATTTGTTTTGATAAATCTTTAAAATCAACTAATTTTGCTTGTGCTACATTACAACAATTATCACATCGTGTTTCAGTAATTTTTTTACATTGACTTGATAAAAATTGTTCACCAAAATATTCTAATAATAATGTTCGACGACAATCAACATTATTAAGACAATATGAATAAACACGTTGAAGATTTTCTAATCGAACTTTTTGTGCATCACGTGTCGCATTTGGTGATTGTTCAGCTGAAAGAAATAAAATTGTATGTTAAAATAAAAACAAATCTCGTTATTTACTCATTATTAAACGTTTTATTTTAACTAAATCTTGATAACTGTAAAAAAGATAGCAATGTGCTAGTCCACCATCACGCCCAGCACGCCCAGATTCTTGATAATAACCCTAAATATTTAATATAAAAAACAAAATTTTTGTTTTAGTCTTAAATAAATCAAACTTCAATTGATTTTGGCATTGATAAATGAATAACAAAACGAACATTTGGTTTATCAATACCCATTCCGAAAGCAATTGTTGCACAAATAACTTGATAATCATCATTAGCCCATTGTGTTTGAACATCAGCTCTATCTTGATCTTCTAAACCTGCATGATAAGCTCGTGCTGTAACTCCACTTTGTGATAAATACGCTGCACTTCTTTCACATTCCATACGTGAAAAACAATAAACAATTCCACACATACCAACAAATTGATCACTTAAACATAATTGAACTGTACGAGCTAAAGCTCCATCAGTTTTTCCTTTAGTAAAACATTTATAAACAAGGTTTGTTCGATTAAATGATTGAATAAATAATTTTGATAAATGTCTTTCAATTTTCATTTGTTTAAGCATATCGAGTTGAACTCGGGGAGTTGCTGTTGCAGTTAATAGTGTAAATGGAACATTAGGATATCGATCACGTAATGTACCTTTAATTGAAATATTAAATTAAATTAAATATTTTGTTTTTCATCTTACCAATTTTAACATAATCAGGACGAAAATCATGTCCTAAATATTAAGAAAAGATACATGTATATATATATTTGAATTGTTTTTACCCCAATCTGATATACAATGTGCTTCATCAATAACAAATCGAGCTAAACGATTTTTCGTATAAAGATGAGAAAATAATTTATTTAATTGATCACTTTGACCTATTTTTTCTGGTGTAACATAAATAAGTTTAAGTTCAGATTGTGATGAATAACATTGAGCATATATTGCTGATACTTCAGCAGGTGTTCGATCACTCGTTAACGAAGCACATGGAATACCCAATGATGAAAGTTTTTGTGTTTGATCAAGAATCAATGAACGAAGTGGAGAAACAACAAATGTTATTCCATCATCAAGAACAGCTGGTAATTGATAACATAAAGATTTACCACCACCTATTCAACATGTACAATAGATGTCAAATAGAATTATTGATATATTTATTTACCTGTTGGCATAAGAACAAAAACATGATAACGTCTTTCAATTGCACAATCGACAGCTTCTTGTTGATTTGATCGAAATTTTCTTAAACCAAATAAAGCATGAAAACGTTCAAACATTGTTTTTGTATGACTAAATTCTCTATCACGATATTCTGGTCCATCATCGTGAACATCAGCTGATATCCATGTTACTTTATCACATTCTACTTCATCATTCATAGATGGTATATTGCCATATGTTTCAAAATCTATGTCATCAGTATTATTAACATCATTATAACTTTTTATTGTTCTTAGTGCTTGTTTTGAAGATGATGATTGACTAAGTGACCAATCATCAAAAATAGCGTCTTCAAAATGATTTAAGTCATGTGATTGATTATGTTTTGAAACATATTTAGGAGGCTAAAAGAAAAAAAAATGTTTTATTCAAGTACTGTTACATTGTATTAACAATTAAATACATTATTGAATAGAATAAAAACTAATTCGAGATTACGATAGTCATTTAGAGTCATATAAAACTACTCCATATGGGTTTAATTTATTTTCGTAGTAACAGATAACTATACTGGCTTCGAGTGACTGTACTGATACTAACAATTAAATTTTGATTTCAATAGTTTACAATCTATTGTTCGTTCCTTGTGAATATTGTATAATAATCCGTCATTGCTTACGAAACAAATAATTATTCATATTCATATCTTTTTAACATATACACGAAAAACTTATCTTCAATGTATTAATAATAATTTCAACTATTTCTTATGTTTAAGTCTAATATGAAGTCATAGACATTATGAAATTGTTTTCATTCTATCCTATAATGATATATTTAATTTTTGAATATAAACATTTAGAAAAACAAATGATAAAAAACGATCATTAATTATATATGATATTCTCTCTTCACTTACTGAATAGTCGGAAATTTGTGCATTAAGTTCTTCTTCTTCTTTTTGACATAAACTACATCCAGTTGCTTGTATCATTACTGCTTTAAAACATTGAAAACATGTTGTATGTCCACAAGCATCATTCACTGGACGATGAATGCCTGCAGCATCGAATGGTATCTGACAGATAGGACATTTTGTATTTGATACTGATTGATCAACTTTTGTTGAAGATGATGATCTTTCAGTGGTGAAAGATGATGATCGTTCAATAGCAAACGATGACGGTCGTTCAGTAGTGTATGATGGTGGTCGTTTAGTAGCGAAAGAAGATGATCGTTCAGTACCAAATGATGTTGGTCGGTCAGTAGCGAATGACGATGGTCGTTCAGTAGTAAATGACGATGGCCGTTCAGTAGCAAGTGATGATGATTGTTGAGTAGTGAATGATCGTGGTCGTTCAGTAGCGAACGGTTGCGGTCGTTCAATAGAGAATGATGGTGGTCGTTTCGCAGCGAATGATGATGGTCGTTCATTAGCGAACGAAGATGATTGCTCATTAGTTAACGATGACGATCGATTAAATGTCGATGAGCTTTGCTGAGGTTCATCTATTTGAATTGATGATTTTTTCAAAGGAACTGAATCTTTTTTTGTATTAAAACAATCAACTTGTGTTAAACTTGTTTGACGACGAATATTTGGTGGTTGATCAGGAATATGATGGAATGTTAATCTGATATGAATAAATTATAATTTATATATATATATAGACTCTGAGAATAAAAAAATGACATAAAAATCTCACTGAAGTAATGATCGATTTTCTTTATTGTTCAAATGAATTCGTGTTGCTTCATCTCGATAAGCATAATAAATTTTTAATTGTTCATTTAAATTATTTTTAATCGGTGGTCGATTTATCATATTTGAAATATTCAATTATTTTATCAGACTTATATTACAAAAATTATTATTCGTTTTTTCATTAAAGATCTCAAACGAAAATAAAATAAATGTTTTCTTCATTGAATATTTCAAAAGAATATTTTATATTTTAATGACAAAATGTATTAGTATAAGATGTTTAATGATGAGTTAAATCAAAGAAGAAATACATACATTAATGGTATAGAGTACAGAAAAAAAGAAAAACATTCATGAATTTTCAAGGTATCGAGAACTGTAATAAAGAAGAAAAAGAAAACGTCACATCAAACGAAAAAAAAAGAGTCTAGTTTCTATTTTATTGTAGATTTATTTTTCTTCGCACCATTCGTTTTCTTTTTTAATTTGTTCTTCCTATTAGGAAAAAAAAGAAAAGAAAATTTTATTAATAAATTAACCAAAAAAAAACAATAATAATAGAACCTCTTGTGGTGTGAAGTCGTTTTTGATGTTAAATGTACGACGAATTTCTTCAGGTGCTTTGCCTTTTATCATGTTTGCTACTGTTTTACAAGTTACATCAAGTAAACCTTTGATATCTAAGTAATTAGCAGCCTAAATATAAAACATAAAATCAATATAATGAAGAAAAATTCGAAATAAAAGATATTAACCAAAATAAGTTCAAAAAGTGTTCCTTGATCAACTTTAAGAAAATCTTGATCCCATGATGATATATCATTGGTATTTTTTTCACGATTTTCATCATCTTCTGGTGGTGGTGGATCATCTTTATGATGAGTTGCCCATTGAATTACCTAAATTATATATTTTTAATATTACAATATATATTAGTTTAGTACTCAAATTAAACTATATATTTCACTAACTGATATGGGAATTTTTTATCATAGATGTAGCTTGGACCACACAATTTTAGATTTTCTTCTCATATAGTTCGAACGATATTCATTAGTTACTGACTAATTAAGTAGTAGATGAAAGCGCGAACATTTCCGATATATATTTTAAAGTTCTTCATTTTCTCTTATTATTGAAATAATTTACTTTTTTTAATATAGCCGAATTCACATTTGGTAACGGAATAACATCTTCTTCTTCATCCATTCCAAGATCTACAAATGAATTATATTATTAGAAAAAAAATAAATTTAATAGAATTTTTTTACCTTCTAACATTGTTTTAATAGTTGCAGATTGTTTAGCAATTTCAACTTCAACATCAAATGTATCACCATCACTTGATTGTAATTTAATCTTATGACCAGCCATTTGTTTTTATTTCTTGATTCACTTATAAAATTGAATTAAATATTAAAAATCTGAAAGAAAAAGTAGTTCCCTAAAACTCTAATTATTCGTTCACAAATGAAAAATTAAAGGAAATAATGATAATGATCTCTTTTCTTATATATTATCTAAGTTTACTAATTGTTTGTTAATTAAAAACAAAGAAGATATAATCATTTCAGCCATCCATATATAAAACCGTTCTATCTGACAGATATGTTCAAGAAAGAAAGTGAGAGAGAGAGAAAGAGATTGCTATACACATCTGAACAAAAAAAAATAATAAGAGTAAGAATAAATTAATTGTTAACAGATACCAAAAAGAAAAACAGATAATTATGTCCATTTATACAATCGAACTTGATTATCGGCTAATGCACATAAATGTTGACGAGTTAAACATACATCAACTATATCACATTGGGTGGGAACTTTAAATGAAGGTGTTTCAGATGGTTGTCGAATATTCCATAATTCAATCTAATATATAAAAAGAAAATAGTAAATTTTATATAATAATATCATATCTTCGAATGACATGTCGAGATAATAACAAATCTAGTCTTATCAAAAAAGAATCGATTCGAATCTCTGAAAAGCTAAAGTCGATCTTGATCGCAGCTAGGATTATCGATTATTTTTACGAAGAGATAGTAGAAATGAGCAAAATTGTGGTCCGCACTTGATTTGCACCATTACAGTTCGATTGGGTATATGTTTTACTTGATTCATTATATATTCACTCCTTCTAACTTGCACTATCTCAATTTGAGATAGCACAAGTTAATAGGAAATAAATAAAAAAAACGAATCAAGTAATTTCATACCCAGTCGATCTAGTCATCCAGTTGGACTAGTCACCCAGTCGGACTGGTCACCCAGTTAGACTAGTCATTCAATTGGACTAGTCACCCTGTCGAACTGGTCATCTAGTTGGACTAGTCACTCTGTCGGACTAGTCATCCAGTCGGACTAGCACTGGTTGCATGCCTAGTCCGCACTATGAATTATTCATAGTTACTTTCTGAATATACACTAATAAGGATATTCTATACTGATGTTTTTCCAGCATACATTAAACAATAAATACTCGAATTCTACACTGTTTGTGAGATTCTATTTGCAGAAATATTTTTTCTTATATTTTCTATAACAGAAACGTCGAAATCAGAGTTCTGTCAAACATATTTGTCTATTAAAAACCATTTAATACTTACACCATGTGATCCATTATCTGACGCGACAATATAAGTTTCAAAATTCTTATGAAGAATTTTTGATCTTGACAAAACGATATTAATACTTGAACCAATGAATGTTTGAATTAATTGTAAAGAAACAATAAATGATTGTTCAGAATCTTCAATTGGTCGTGTTATTAATTCATATAATTCATGTCGTGCTGGACTTGATTGTGGACGAAAAGATGCTAATAAACGATTTGTTGTTGAATCATAATGAAGACTAGATAAATGTTCTATTTTTCAAAAACAAAAAAAAGAAAAATATTTAATAATTTAATTAAAAATAAAATTTACTATCAATCGGTAATGCATGATAACGATATTCACTATTTGGTATATGTTCATAAAATCCACTTTTATCATTACTTCCAACAAGTAATCCACTTGATTGAAAATTTGTATTGCGTTGAATATATTGTAAACTAACAATTGGTGATGCTGTTGATAAACTTAATGTTTCAATACTTGATGATAATGTTGTTTCACCTGTTTGAATTTGTCTTCGATCAAATACTTGAACACGACCATTATTTAATCCAGCATAAATTATATTTGGATCATCAAGATTCCATGCACAACTCCATACTTGGGATGCACATTCACATCTGTTTTTTAATTGAAAATAAAATTTATATTAAAAAACAAAACAAAAATAATAACATACAAAAGATTAAATGTATTCCGTGTATAATCGAATATGCGCATTGTTTTATCCCAAGCACAAGATAATAATAGATCACCATGGAGTTGAATATCACGAATTGGTTTTGTATGACGAAGTGTTGTATAGTCTAGAGCACGACCACCATCAATTAGACTGATCTATTTATTATAAAAAAATTATATTATATATAATTGAGATTTATTCAACATGAAACTCAAGAACTGGAAGAATTATAAAATGACACTTTTTTTATTAGTCAGGAAAGGAGAAGTTAAGAACACCTTTTTTTGTACACTATTATAAATCTTAACTATTCTTAGAATTTCAATAATAAAATTTAGTTTTGATCAATATCGGATTTAATGTATAACATGAAGGTTTCTTATTGTTTTTACATACTAGTTTATATTTACATAAAGCCTATGTTAATCTCCTATGTGCATGTATAGAATTACACAACAAACATGACATAAAAATCCTAGGTATAGCAAATTAATTGCAAAACACTTTTTTCTATATAAAACAAATCTTATATATTTCTCAAAAAGATGCTCTCATATTTTCGCAAATCATCGAAAGGCTGATAATGTTTTCTGTTATAAATATTATAGAACGTATAAGACTAGTACAAGATAATGAAAATTGTTAATAACCTTTTTGATTCCATAACCAGGATATAAACTGTTATTTGTTGGTTGACTAACAAAAAGCCATTGATGTGATGGAGCATAAGCAAGAACACGACACATTCCCTAAAAATGTTGTTTATTTTCAACAATATTTTAATAAAAATCTTTTACATACTTCAGGTATTTTAATTACAGTTTCTAATCGCATATTAAATGATGGTAGTGGTGGAGCTAAATTTATTGTTGTCATATCTGCTGAAGGTCGAGAAGAATCATCCATTGTGTCTCCGAGATTAGTTAAACCTTGTGTTAACCTATATAAAAATATTCAATGATTTTTGTTTGTTTGTTTTTTTCTAATAAAAATTTACTTTAATAAACGATCATGTTCATTTTGTAAACGTTTTAATTGATCTTTAATAATATCATAAGCTAATTGTAATTCGGCTTTTTCATATGCAAGTTTTTTTCTTGCTTTTTTTTCTAGATCACGTTCTCTAATTGCATTATCTCGTTCACTTGTATCCAATACCTGAAGTGCTCGACAAAAGATTCTTCGTAATTCTTTCTTTTTCACTGTTGATTGACATTGAGGACATTTAGGAGATGTTTTAAGCCATTTTTCAATACATCTAAAAATAAAAAGAAATAAATTTCTCATTTCTATTTCATATTAAATATTGAACAAACATTTTGCCAAATAAATGACCACATTCAGTTGCAACAAGTCTATGTAGACCAGAATTAGTCCATTCTTCAAGACAAATTGGACAAACTTCAGCATCATTTTGAATTATTGTTCGTGAAATATCTTCTTTATCATCATTATCATCATCAATATCATTTCCATTTGTTTTTTTGCGTTTATTTGATGCTGTTATTGGTCTTGGTAATGTTTCAATTTCTTGAGAGGATGTTGATGATGAACGACGTCGACGAGTATTTGATGTTTCATCTTGAATTGATTCGTCAAGGTTTATTATTTCAGGGGCATTTCGATTTAAATCATCATCATCTATTATTAATAAAATATTTATTTAAATTAGAAAAAAAAGAAATTATTTTTCTACTAATTAACTTACTCATATTAATAAGAAGGAAAATATTTAATTGTACGGTTATCTTTTGATACAATGTCAAATATTATTAGAAATATGAAGGAGGAAATATATGACAATGAGAAAGGTTAAACAAAAAATAATAACGAAACGGTCTATATTTTTTGTTGTGATGAGCAGTCATATGTATGAATTCAATTTATCCAATCAATAAGCAAATATTTATAAAGCTTGACAACGGTTTTAATCCTTTAGAAAAAAAGATTGGAAAAATCAATTCTTTTACAAATAATACGTTTCTCTAGAAAATTCGAAACTATTAATATTCGTCATATTTGCTACTAGTGACATCTAGAAGTAATTGCGTCATAGTCTTTCGTAATAATAGATGTAATTATAATGAGTATTTGTAATAAATGACGATTAAGATTCTGATAAAATTAAGAAACTTATATTTTCACATAATAGACAATGTATAGATTTCATTTTGATTTATTAGAGATTCTTTTAATGACGGTTAGCTTGTTGAATTGAAGTTCTACAACTTCTATTAAAACGAATACAACTAATGTAATATTGTTAATATTCCATATTGAATATACAATCAATAATAATGAGTCAAATGTTGTTGTTTATTATATTAACTAATCAAGTGGATTAGAAACATTACCTTTTTCCTCAGATATTATCTTAAAAAAATAAATGAGCTTGTTTTTTTGTAAATATTAATGTTTGTAGGTCATTTATATTAAATATAGTCATGTTTATCACTGTCTCATTACTGTATGACAAATGCTTTCTTACATCAAAATGATCATATAAATTGTAGTAATAACAGGCCTTACAACGGTACCACTTTCCTAATTTATTCCTAACTCTTTGATTCTGTAATTAAACCTAGATGTTCGTGGGAACATTCTTTAGTTTAGATAATTCATCGTATAATGATATGAAGAAATCTGAGTTTTCTAGTGACTGGAATTTATCATGCTCTAACTTTGAACAAAACAACTATTTTTTTGGCATTTGGAACTACTCAATTGAAGGGATAATTTTTCATAGCTAAATACCTATAAGACGATCAAAGAAATAACCAAGATACATTAACTGGCAAGAGTTGTTCCTCCTTTCTATTGCGATGTGATCGTATTTTACACCAAGTCTATTACTACACCGAAGTATGATATGAAAATTATATTAAAACATGGTATGCAGATAACATTGAAATGAAAGTCTGATATCATATCTCTACTTACTGATAATTTGCTATAAACTATGATTAAATAGCATTAGAGTGGGAAAGAATTTTTTCCAACAATATAACATAAACACATTTGACGTTTATCGTGCTATGTATATTTTAATTTTAGAAAACTATAATTGTTTTATCCACTTTTATCTGGATTTGATCTTAAAAACTAGTATCCGAACGAATATTTACAATTCATGATATTTCATTAGAAAAAAAGATAATCATCTCTTTTTAAAATTTTATTAGATTAAATAAAATAAGTTCAAAAGAACTCATAGATTTTTGTTTTTCTTCCTCATACAATCAAATATTGATTATGATTAGATTCTTTCTAATAATTATAAAATGATTTATTCTAATGAAGTTAATCAATCAATTTCTATATCTGATTATTTCATTTCCTTCTCTTGTATTGCTTGAAATCTTGAATACACTTATTATTTAATTTATTTATGTTTATTATAAAATATTAGAAAAAGTTGCCAGCCTGTCACAAGTATAGACGATGGATGACTCACATACAAAAGCAAAATAGAAAAATGTCTGGATTATTAATTACGCAAAACGTTTTTAATCCAATGAAATCAATGTTTATTTTGCTGTCTAAATAAAGAAAACAGAAATTATTCGTTTTTTTCTAAATAGAATTTAATCAATAACAAACTTCTAAAGGTGGTAAATCATTGGGAATGTTAAATTTTTGGCGAACTTCTTCTGGTGTTTTATCTTTAATCATATCTGCTACAGTTTTACATGCCTTATCAAGTAAAACTGTCATACCTAAATAATTTGAGGCCTACAAATTTAAAGAAAAAAAATGATTAGGGAGTTTTTGTCTAAATATATAAACAAACCATAATAATCTCGAAAAGCATTTCTTGTTTAACTTCAAAATATTTTTTATCAAAATCGGATAAATCAACAGTTCTTTTTGGTTTTGGCTCGTCATCTCCATCGGCATCTTCTGAACTTTGTTTATAATGATCAGCCCAACTTATAATCTATTAGAGAAAAATATGTTATTTTATAATAAAAAAACAAATCTATTTACTTTGTTTAATGTTTCGGTATTAACATTACTTAATTCAACAGGCTTATCTTTTGTGTCAAGAGTACCAAAGACTTAAAATATAGAGTTATATATAAAAATAAACTCTTTTTTTTCTAATATAAAGAAACTTACCTTCATACATATTTTTAATAGGTGCCCATTGTTTAGCAATAGCATAATCAACTTCAAGTATTTCACCATCACTGGTTTGTACTCTTACTTTATCTTCAGCCATTTTTCTGTTTTCACCGTTAAATTTATTAAAATAATCTATAATATAACTGTTTTTAAGCACTAGAATTTATATCATATTAAAACAAAGAGCAAAGAACATTATTGCCGTTAATAAGCATCAAGAACAATGGAAAATACCAATGGGATAAAGTGTTTTTCATCGTCGTCTGCATTTATGCCTGACTTATTTTATGACGTCTGGTAGGAAGTAGATGCAAACAAAATGTAAAAGAAAAAATGATGTCAGGGTAAGCGTGTTGTGCACGTAGAACGAAAATTGGATATTTCATCTGATTGTGAAAAACATGTTTTTGATAATATTAATTTGCACTAGCGACATCCATGTAAAATATTTTTTATAAATTTTATTTTTTTTATCATTTTATTGTTTTTTTATTGATTATTTTTTTGATAAATAAAAACATTTTTTGTATTAATCAATAATCATAAAATTTTATTTGATCTGAAGTTCATATATTCTACGAGGTAAAATCTAGCATAAATCCATAGAAATGAATATCTATCTATTTTATTGTTTTTGAATATTTTTTTCTTATCGATTCATTTATTTCAATAGATATTAGATGTTCATTAAATTTCGAAATTGAAATCTAATTTTCATTTAGATTTATTTATTTATACTTGCTCAAATAGTAAATCAGGCACGTACGAAAAGGAGATTAGTTTATAATGCATAAGAATAATAATAATGAATAATCGTTCGTCTTCATCAACAGTTCTTACTAATCTACATCAAGAAGTAAATAGGAAACAAGATTTTTTGATATTAATTTTGATTAACATTTGTTTGTTTTTTACATTAGAATGAAAATCTTGTTTTAGAACCACTTCTTCCATCAAATCAAGATATTGAACAAGTGAGTTTTATAAATGAATATTAGTTGCATCTGTTATATATGCTTGCGAGATAGTTGATCAATTATTTTTCTTTCTGCTCTCAAATTTTGATATTAGTCTACTAATGGTTTATTGGAGAGTGAAGAACAACGAGATTTTCAATCCGTTTTTTTTACGTACATCTCGAGATTTAGAAATTTGCGTAAGTGCTCATATTTTATCTTCTCACATTACGCTTTTTACTAATAAATTTATATTTTATCTATTTATTTATTTATTTATTTATTATTACTTACATAATCTATATTATTTTAGGTTCTCTAATGACTGCTCGACCATCTCGTCAGTGTTGTTATGATTCATTAAAATGGATTCCAGTCATATTTATACTTGCACTTGTTACATGGTCTTATTATGCTTATGTTGTTCAAATGTGTATTTGTAAGTTTATAAATCGAAAATATTTTTTTTCGAAAAATACATTTCTTCGAAATATTTTAGTGACAATCGACAGTGTTCCAAAAAAAGGTAAAGAATTTCAAATAGTAAATATTATTTTCTACTGGTATCGAGGCACAAGTAAAGATCATTATTTAATCTCAGTATTCATCATAAAATTTAGTTATGTTTTCGATTGTACATATATAATCATTAGAAATAGCAAAATGAATATAAAATAGACAGGACATTATCTCTATTATTGATTAATAATATTCATATCGAACAAAAATTTAATCAAAGAAATGATGTCATTATTTATATTCTTTAGTGATTTATTTATGTATTTATCATCCATTATTAATTCTATTTTTGTGGTCTTATTATCGAACAATGTTTCAACCTACAGTTGGTCCACCTAAAGAAGTAAAAAATTCAATCTTTTGTTGAATATTTATTTCAAAATAAATTATTTTAATTAGTTTTATATTAGCGATATTGAAGGTCAACAAATAAAAAGTGCACAAACAATTGATGAACGACGTGCTATACTTGTTCGTATTTCTCGTCAAGCTAATTTATCTTTACTAACACGTCATTTTGATGGGAGTATGTTATTCTTAGATCTGAAAATTAATATAAATAAAAAATAAATTTGTAAAGGTATTCGCTATTGTTTTGTATGTCAATGTATAAAACCAGATCGAGCTCATCATTGTTCAATATGTGAAAAATGTGTTCTTAGATATGATCATCATTGTCCATGGTAAAAATTTCTATATTAAAATAAATGAATATTTATTTATCTTTGTTTTCAGGACAAATAGTTGTGTTTCATATGGAAATTATAAATTTTTTGTTTTATTTCTTTGTTGGGCTTGGATTTTTTGTACTTATGTTGCTGCAACTTCACTTGAATATTTTATTCAATTTTGGAAGGTAAAATAATTTCATTTTTTTTCAAAATATTTTATATAATTTAATATTAAATTTAGATTGTATCAAATATTGAAAAGGTATGTTATTAAATTAAAATAGATGAATTAAATAATTAATCTTTATTTTTATATAAAGAATGGAGATAATATAGTACCATCAAGTGGAAAATTTCATTTATTTTTTGTATTTTTTGTTTCAATTATGTTTGGTATAAGTATATCATCATTATTTTTTTATCATTTGTATTTAACGGGAAAAAATCGAACAACAATAGGTAAGAAAATTTATTTTTAGTTTTATATATGATTAATAGAGGAATAAATTAATTAGAATCATTTCGTGCACCTATATTTGAAAGTGGACCTCAAAAAGAAGGTTTTAATTTGGGTTGGAAACGAAATTTTCAAGAAATATTTGGAACAAAATTTTTTAAAGCAATCATACCAATACCAACAACGTAAATACATTTTTAATTATGATAAAATTGAATTTTTTTTGAATTAAATAGAAGGGGTGATGGAGTTCATTATCAAGTCAATAGTATATTATTAGGTGGATTAGAACAACCAACTACAAACCCAATACGATCAAATGATAATGATAATAATATTATTTCTCCATTTATTCGAAGGTAAAGTGTATAGATTTTCTTCATACAAATAAAATTTCTTGTTTTTTATTTAGTGATGCTGATATTTTACCATTCGAATAGAAATTATCTTTGTTTATATGTATTTATTGCTTAATAATTCTCTCAGTCTAAACTTCTCTGTTTCTATCGGTTATATCTACTTTTTATGTATCTGGTCTATTCGTTAAAACGATAAAAGAACAAAAAATAGAATTCTATAAAATCATTTCTTTCTCATTTTGGGAACATGTACTTTTGTTTTAGATTATAAAACATCTGACCTGAAACGATGGCCAATACAAAAGGTAAAAAAGGTGAAAGTGGCAGCAGTAAAAAACAAATTACCAATGAAGTTGTTACTCGGGAATACTCTGTCAACTTACATAAACGATTACATGGCGTGTAAGTTAAAATAAAACTATTATATAAATAATTTAATTTCGATTTTTGAAATAGTGCATTTAAAAAACGCGCACCACGTGCAGTCAAAGAATTAAAAAAATTCGCTGAAAAAATGATGAAAACACCTGATGTTCGTATTGATTCAAAATTAAACAAGGAAATTTGGTCACAAGGAATTAAGTGAGTTCATTTTTTTTTCTTTACGGAAAAATATTGTGCTTTTTTCTTAGTCATGTTCCATATCGTGTTCGAGTTCGTTTAGCTCGACAACGTAATGAAGATGAAGATTCACCACATAAACTTTATACATTGGTTACATTTGTTCGAGTACCATCATTCAAAGGTTTAATTTCATTTTGACTATTTATGTATATATATAAACATTGATTATTTTTTTTAGGATTACTCACTGCCAATGTTGACAATGAATAAACCAACAAAATCATTAATAACATCGAAAAAAAGAAAAAGAACAAGAACTTTTTTTATTTTCTCTCATTGTTTTGTTATTAAAAAAAATAAAAAATTGAGAGATAAGACGAATGTTTTTACATTCAGTCTAAAATAGAAAATTATATTGATTGAAGTTTCGATCTCTAAAATAAGTGATTATTAAGAATATTCTTCTTATTTTTATATGCATAATATAAGTTGACATTGAGTACTAGGACATTTTGAAAAAAAAATGAATTCCCAATGGATTATTTATTAAAGATGAATATACGCACGATGGTCGATCGGTTCAATCATATGCCGTTTTTCAGTCTTGTAAAAGCTGATTGTTGTGTGTGTGTGTGTGTGTCTTAGTAATTATTCTCATGTGATTGCTCTTGCAGTCGACAAGAGGGAATTCTCCCTCTCTGCAAAGTGATTACATTAGACTTGAGTGAACGAGAAGAAGAACAGATTAGTAAACGGACTGTAGCGATCATCATCATCACCATTATTGATGAGTCCCATTGGGACGCGACGATAAAGAAATAGAGAGAAGACACATTTTTTTTATTTCTTCTTCTTCTCTTCATCTTAGCCGATTTGGCTAGCAAGTCGAGCTGTTTTTTACGCATCAGTAATACAACTAGCAACATAGGGTACATCATCTCTAATACAGAGAGCGCGCAGATTGACAAGATTATCGAGCTCGATGGAATCGATTGAAAAAAATATGAACAACGATGATCATGATCAGACAACATTAATAACAAATAATAAAAGAAAACAAGGTGAGAGATTTTCAAGGGTAAATTCGAGATCTATATGAAAAACAAACTAAAACATGCACAATTTACATTAATTTATTGTATTCTAATATTTTTTCTATAATTTAGATGATGATTCAAATCAAACTCGACAATTACCAACGAAAATTTTTCGATCAGAATCATCATCATTACCATTTGGTATAGCAAATGTTCTTCAATCAACAAATGAATCATCAAAAAATTCTCAAATACCTAGGACAACATCAATATCTTCAGCAAATCCATGGTTAATGGCAATACATCATTTATCTCAATCATCATCAACAACAGCATTAGCAAATGCATCAAATTGGTGTGCAAAATGTTCTATGCAATTTCGTCTGACAAGTGAATTAGTTCATCATATTCGTGTTCATCATGCAACAAGACGGAATTGTTATCATCATTATCAAATATCTCAAGAATCAACAACAACAACCACACCAACACCAACAACAAGAAAAACATTAACAAATTCTACAGCATTAATGAATCTTACTTGTCATATTTGCTATGAAACATTTCGAGAAAGACATCATTTAACACGTCATATGACATCACATCGTTAATTTATTATTAATATTGTCACAATGAAATTTAGTTAATCGATCTTTTAATATATTCTCATAAACATACAGACACTCGAGTGTATATTTTTTTGTTATAGAATGTTTTCGAATATATAAAATTATTTGTCTTATATACATAAAGAATCAAAGAAATATATATATGTTCATCTTGAATTTAATAGATTTCGAAAAGAAAAGATGAATTGATATATTTTAATTATTATCTATTCAAGTGAATGTATTTAATCAAACAATCATATAAATCGATTAGTATTATTTCATGATCTAGATTAAATTATTTTTTATTTGAAAAAAAAATCTTTGAAATTAATAGATAGATTTGCATTCACACATTCAAAATCAAATTAGTTTTAAAAGTTCGAATGGTACTGTACTTTACTAAAAATAGAACTAATATTTTCTGAGAACTTTCTCGGTGATACTGCCAACTACTTAATAGCAGCCACTTCAGATAAGTAGCATATTTAAACTAATAGAGATGGTTAATTTATTTATAAAAAAAACAAGAAACAGTATATTCATCTTTCTTTCTATATTTACTACCTTTGATATCTTACATATATATATTTGCTCTTCAACTTAATATCTCTTACGAGAAACTAAATATAAATAGATAATGGATGTATATAAAAAATTCATTTTGAACTTCTTTGCTCGTATAACTATGTATTTAGAATAATCACTATCTTTTTTTTCTAATTAAAATACACATAAATGATTTTCATATAAAACACATGATTACTTCAATGATAAATATACCTACTAATATCCGATAATTTCCTGATAAAACAAAAGAATTGACAACGTCATACTCAACACCCACGTTTATATCTTTTCATTCTATGGTTTTGTTAATTACGATCAAATTGAATTTCAAGTATCTTCATCTTTTTCTTGTCTTTCTATGATTTTTACAGATGACGAGCATCTTTATACCAAATTTATTTTTCTTTACATATATTTCTTTCTACGTCATCATGATCCATTAGCGTTGAACGTTTTCTTAAAACTTCTACACATTGACATATATAAAAATATGTTTACACAAATTGGTCTATGTTTTATCTTAATAATAATTATACATATCAATATAGTTAATTCTACCTCAGCAACAACGACAAATATCGAAGATCAAGATGAAAAACGATCACCTATAGCTGCATCTGAACTATTTGATGCTGATCCACTTTATGATAATGATGATGATGATGATGATGTGAACAACGATGCGATGCATTATCAGAAACGAAATTTAAGAAAGAAATGGGCCGAATTCTTCCAAAGATCAAATTCACCTTATGCTATTGCATTTCCAGCTCTTCTTCGTTCACGTCGATCGACTCAAGAAGAAAAATAACATAACTATGAGTAGATAGATAAATATAGTTTGATTGTTATTTTCATTTTCTCATTCAGAATAAATAAAATGTAAATCAACATGAATTTAAAAATTACATTTAAAAAACAAACTCTCATAAATGTTTTATTGCATTGATACTTACTTGTAATAATCTAAAAATTACATAGTTATTTTTCAGTTTATATCATATCATTACCTTTCAAATAAACTTTCATCTTACGATGTGCTCTCAATTCATCAATATTAATCTTTTTACTGACAGACGGACATTCGATGCAAATATGAAAAGTCATTAATAGTTCATCATTTTAACAAGAATATTGTTTTAAATGAGAGCAACTATCTTTTTTGACAAACTATATTTTATCATACATCTACTTAATCATAAAGGAATAAAATAAAAAAACTTAATATCATGAACTAATATGACATGTACTCATGATATTTACATATACTGCCTCTATGACTTCTTATCAAATTAAATTTCAAGTATCTTCATTTTTTTTGTCTTTCTAACCGTAAGACAGACGACGGAAGTTTTTAAATCAAATTGTTTTCCTCTTTCTTCTCATTGTTCCTTTATATACTTTGATTACTTACTAGTATTCTAATCATTTCTTATATATATACATATACAAACAATCATATATTATTGTATAAAAAACAAAATGTTGGCACAAACTCGTTTATACTTAATGATAATGGTAATATTATATGTCAATCTATTCAATTCTATCTCTGCATCACCAACAGATATAAAACAACATATACAAAAACGATCTTTCGCAAGTTTGCTCAGCCAATTTGGTATTCATGCCGGTTATTTTTCACCTAATTATTCGTACAACAACATTAAGTATGACAAAGATGTAGCTATTTATAACAAAGAAGATATGATAAAGAAATGGTCTCAAATATTCCAAGAATCTCAATCATCTTATCCTATCGCATTTCCAGCTCTTATTCGTACACGTCGGTGAATTTGAACACGAAGAGTAATACTACTATGAAGAAATACCTATATGAAACTGTTTTATTCTTTTTTTACGTTGTGATAGTACTATTTAATTATAATTTAAATGATATTTGAATAGTAAAATTATGACAAGATTTGTTTTGTTTAGATGTGCCATGATAACAAATACTCTTATTTTAAAAACCCGTTAGTGCAATCCCTGGCGGGATTAAAATGGATTCCATTTGTTGAACTCACTTGATTAGAATTTTAATATTTGCTACAAAATTCAAGAGGGAAATCGATTAAGATAAAAGAAACTACTCACGTATCTTCACCTATACCAAGGCCTATGGTACTCTATTGGTCATGTCTGTGACGAGGATACAAGAACATATGTCGGTCACGTCTGTGACGGTATACGATACTATGTCGGTCGACGCATTTGATGTTCTGTCGGTCACGTCTATATGATTCGATACGTTTTTATCTACTATTTCCAATGCTGAAAACCGTCTTTTTTTTACCTTCTTTCGATGAAAATTTATTCAAAAATATTGGTTTATTATAAAGAAATAAGATAGTGACGACACTAGCTTTGGATTGCCCTATCTATTATTATTTTTTAGACTACTGTAGAGCATGATTGTAATATTTTGAGGATATGGATGAAACTAGAAAAAGAGCAAGTCATAATCACACCCTTTTATTCTCGCATATTTAGCAATAAACATTGTTAGTATTAACTCGCCATCAAGGAGAAGAGGATCGTTGATCATCTCCTCCACTTTTCAAGAACTTTTACGTTTTTTCAGCAAAAACAATTTTCTTTTATCTAAATAAAGATTCTAGAATTGACAACAAATTATTGTAATTTCTACCTAGCTTTCATCTCTTTAGCACATCCAAGCATCGAACTTTATACGCATATTAATCATACTAAAATATTACATCATGGTATATCACACCCTTACTTTTTATGTGTTTTAGAAATTTTAAAAAATAAAGTATTTACTCAACAAAACCGTAATTGTATTGCTAATATATTCAATTCAGAATAGAGTCGAAGCGAAAAGCATCAAGTATTCAGACTTTAGCTATTTTGTATTATCATATGGATGGTACGACAACATACATTTCTTACTAAAAAAATCATCATAATATATAGATAAAAAATATTTTCAAAGATTTATCTTTTTTTATTAATAAAAACAAACAAATATAAATGTCAATAGTCAATGATATGAACAATATTGTGCATTGAATTAAGGGACCAGATATTTATTTGTTTATATAAAAAAATTTGAAAAACTAATTAAATAACGAAGATTCTATATAACTATTGTAATTTGTGTTTTTTCTAATCAATTCATTTATATGAATTTCTACACCTTAAATATACAATAACATTTGTCAGTATGACTCACTTTATCGTCTACTGAAATCTTTAGATTTATTTTGATTATCAATGATAAACACATTTACAATAGACTATAATCCATCATCACTAGACACTGATTCTTCTTTACACGAAATGAATTAGAATATATATTCTCTCCGATCATTCCGCGTTAGATTTCAATCATCTTTAGTTAGTTTTAAGCAGCTCAAATCGTTTTTCATATACTATTTAGACACGGTGTCATTCGCTTAATGACACAAATTGTATTTGTAGAAATAAGTTTTTAGATATTATCCAACTTCATCGAATATAATTTACTTTCGAACTCGAGTTTTATCCGAAAATTGTTTACAAAGTTCAGAGTTAAATCTTATGTAAATTTAGTTAGTAAATCTTTGTGTAGAATGTACGTCAAGAACATTGTAAAAATCAAGTAAAACTAATTCACACAACTAAGTTAAAAGAAAACTACATGTTTTTCGATGAAACTTTGTAAACGGCGACTAACCGTTCGTCACTGTGCCGATGGGGTACCATTAAAGATTAACCACTGTTATACATAAGTTAGGTTTCTATAATCGTAGCTCTATTTCATTTACTATATAAAACATAACCTTTTGATTTCGCCCGAAAATCTTCTTAAAGTTATCACAGAATATTTCTTTGTAACAACTTTAAAACAAAACTTATAAGATATACAATTACTCTCATGGTCAGTATAAGTATTAATTTTCAATCATTTTATTTATGAAATAAAAAAAATTGATGATGTCATACTTCAATTTTTAAGTATATTTCGATTGATACTCAATATCTGCGTTTATATCATAACATTAGGTTTCAAATAAAGTGTCATACTACAATGTGTTTTTAATTCATTAATATTAATCTTTTTATTAACAGACGGACAATCGATTTAAATATGAAAAATCATCAATACTTTATCACGAAAATTTCATTATTTTTAACAGGAATATTATTTCAAATAAGCGCCATTATCTTATTTAATAAATTTTATTTTATTATACATATACTTAATCATAAAGGAATAATATAATATGCACTCATAATTTTTCATAAACTACCTCTATGACTTCTTATCAAATTAAATTTTGAGTATCTTCATTTTTTTTTGTCTTCCTATCCGTAGACAGATGACGGAAGCTTTTAAATCAAATTGTTTTCCTCTTTCTTCACATTGTTCTTTTATATATTTTGATTACTCACTAGTATTCAAACCATTTCTTATTATACACATATACAAACATTCATATATTAATATATAGAAAACAAAATGTTAACACAAACTCGTTTCTATTTAATGATAATGGTAATACTATATGTCAATCTATTCAATTCTATCTTTGCATCACCGACCGATGTAGAACAACACATACAAAAACGATCTTTCGCAAGTTTGCTCAGCCGATTTGGTATTCATGCCGGTTATTTTCCACCTCATTATCCATATAACAACATTAAGTATGACAAAGGTGTAGCTATTGATAAGAAGCGAGATATGAGAAAGAAATGGTCTCAGCTATTCCAAGATTCTCAATCTTATCCTATCGCCTTTCCAGCTCTTATTCGTACACGTCGATGGATTGAACACGAAGAGTAATACTACTATGCAGAAATACCAATATTCAACGTTTCTGTTCTTTTTTTTGTCTATTTTATAGAGAAATAAGTTTGAAATTGAAAAGTATTCGTTTGATTATCTGCTTGCCTATTTAATTAATCGAAATAAATGCACAGTTCGATTGTAAAAATATATTTGATTGGCATAATAAATTCAAAGAAATTTTCTTTTTCGGTACTTCGTGATACAGAGTATTATAGTATATATTTGTCTGTGCTATTTAATTATAATTTAAGTGATATTTTAATAATAAAATTATGACAAGATTTGTTTTGTTTACATGTGCCATGGTAAAAAACACTTTTATTTTAAAAACGATGCATGAGGGTTTTTTAATAGCTTTTCAAAAACATAAGATAGAAACTTGTAAGTTATGACGTCAGAAAGAGAACATAAAAATGTATTCAATCATATATTACAACATTTCTTAAAATCTTTTTTTTTGTAAAGTTTTTAGCTGATCTTTTTAATAACAATTCGATTTGATAATTTAGTTATAGTTGATTTTCAAGTATCAACTATAGATTCAAACTATCTTTAAACTGTGAAATTAAATAAATATATTTTAGAAATCAGTATTTGAAACGCTTATAATACATTGTTCAATAGATCCTTATCTACTATTTCCAATACTGAAAATCGTCATTTTTTTTTATCTTCTTCCTATGAAGATTTATTGGAAAATATTGATTTATTACAAAAAAAAAATAAGATAGTGACGACACTAGTTTTGAGTTGCCCTATCTATTACTTTTTTTGAGACTTTATTTGAGGGTATGAGTGAAACTAGAAGAAGAGTAAATCATAATCACACCCACGCCCTCTCATGGTAAATATAAATATTAATTTTCATTCATTTTATTTATAAAATAAAAAAAATTGACGATGTCATACTTCAATTTTCAAGTATATTTCAATTAATACTCAACATCTGCGTTTATATCTTTTCATTCATTGTCAAATTAAATTTCAAGTACTTTCATCTTTTTTTGTCTTTGTATCAATTGATAGATGATAAAGAGTTTCAAATCAAATTATCTTCGTTCTTTACATATATTTATTTACACTGTTTCATTGCTCATTGTCATTAAAACTTTTCTGGAAACACATATACTTCTATACATACGAAAAAATATGTTTACACAAACTGGCCTATGCTTTATCTTAATAATAATTATATATTTCAATACAGCTAGTTCTATTCCATCAACAACGAGAAATATCGAAGATCAAGATGAAAAACGATCATCTATAGCTGTGTCTGAACAATTTGATTCAGATCCTGATTATCTGTTGGCTAATCATCCACTTTATGATAATGATGATGATGATGATGTGAACAATGATGGAATGTATTATCAGAAAAAAAGAAGTATAATGAAGAAATGGTATGAATTCTTCCAAAGACCAAATTCACCTTATACTATTGCATTTCCAGCTCTTCTTCGTTCACGTCGATGAATTCAAGAAGAAAAATAACATGACTATGAATCGATAAATAAACATAGTTTGATTGTTATTTTCTTTTCCTTATTCAGAATAAATAAAATGTAAATCGATATCATTCAGTTATGTCTTTTCATTTTCATACGTATCAAAATAATGCAACTAGTACAGTTTTAATTAGTTGATGATTGCTTTGTAAAAAGTCAACATTTATTAAGAAACAAAAGAAAATTATAAAAAACCATTTTAACATAAAAATATAATTTGCTTTTCTATCAGAGCTGTGCAAAAAGCGTTACGTCAAGCCCCGTAATGCCCCGTAACGCCCCGTAACGCCACGTGGATATGGGGACAAAATGGGTACGTAATATATGAATTAGCTAATTCACATATTACGTACCCATTTTGTCCCCATATCCACGTGGCGTTACGGGGCGTTACGGGGCGTTACGGGGCATTACGGGGCTTGACGTAACGCTTTTTGCACAGCTCTGTTTTCTATATAACTTTTGAGGTTGAAAGAAAATATATAAAACTCTAATTTAAAAAGAAGTTTCATAATATTATATTATGTACATTGTTTAATCATTGTACTGCATGTTGGATATTTTCAATAAATTTGAGTTCAACATTATCTTGATTACGAATAAATTTTATTTGTTGTATTAGATGGTTTTATTTTCTAAATTCTTTGTAAAGAAATAATACAAAAAAACGATAATCACTGATTCATACAAAACATCAATGCATAGTACTTAGTGTATACCAAAAGTAATGACGTCTACTCTATTTTATTTTACAAATGGCTTGAGAAATTTTTTTTTCTATATATTCTGATAGTCCAAGTCGTGCTCTACTCGTTGTTTTTGCTATGTTTTAAGTGCTAGAGTATCGTTTGAAGAATTATGAAATATCATGGAATTATAGAGCAAGACTTCGGCCATCAGAATATATTTTCAGGTGATTGGTAAATAGATAAATAATTGATATAATAAGAGGTAATATTGATAGCAGTTTTTTCCTGTCACCAGCAACATTCTTATATGGAATAATCCTAGTAAATGAATGTAAGGCATAAAAGACTTATGGGAAAAAACTTCTTTAGATTTGTTTTTAGTCTGTATTCCTCAGCGAAAAAAATCCTTTATTCTTTATTTTAACTTTATTTTTGCAAATAAAGTAGCTTTTTCTTTATCTTTATCTTATAAAAATAAGATTATCTTTTTTGTTTATGAAAGAAAGATAAAGTGACCTCCCTAATACATAGATATTATTATATATTACTTCTGTCAGTACCCATCAAATTAAAATTTAAGTATCTTCATTTTTCTTTTATCTTTTCATCACATCATTTGACAGATGACGGAAATTTTCAAATCAAACTCTCTCTTTCTCTTTTATTACTCTTTATATCTTTTCATTTTCTTGAATATTCATTAGTATTTAAATCATTTCTCACAACACACGTACATACCAAAGCAAGAAAAAATGTTTACCCAAACTGGTTTATATTTATTGGTACTAACAATAGTATATTTCAAATTATTTAATCCTGTTTTTGCATTACCAACAGATGCGAAAGAGCAAGATGACGAACGATCTTTTGCAACTATGCTTGGACAATTTGCTAATAATCCTGGTTATTTCTTAGTGAATCGTCCTGATAACAATGATAACATTGACAAAGAAGCGTATTTTCACAAGAAACGAGAAATGAAGAGAAAATGGTCAAAATTCTTTCAAGGATCTCAAGGATCGCAATCACCTTATGCTATTGCATTTCCAGCTCTTATTCGTACACGTTAAAAAATTGAATAAGAACAGTAAAACATCATCATCGAAGTATTGACAAGCTTTCTTTATACATTCCTTTTTCTTTGTCAAATTATAAATTAATAAATACGAAAAATAAATTAAACCATTCTGGTTTTTCTTATTTTTTTTTCTTATGTGCAATGCAGTAGAATGAATATGTCTAGCTTGAGACCGATTCTAAATGAAATATCAGGTTTTGAATAGACAATTTACTAATTTAAGCAGTATTATAAAATTAATACTGAAGCTGAGGATACTGACGTTCCAATTAATAACGTTGGACATAAATACTGGTCTAGGATACAATGATAAAGCTATGTATGTGGTGCACAATCATTTCAAACAGTTGATGGTGTACCTACCATATATATGTATTAATTTAAATTTAAAATCAAGTTTCAAGTTTGATACTACAGAAAAATTGTAAATTGAGATCGTTCTCTTAATATGAATAAATATATAGCTAGTTCTTTTAAGGATTAGTCCCGTATACGCTCGTGGCCAGAAGTCCTTAAAACCAATCAGTAAGTGCAGATACACAAGCAATCAAGCAGACAATTTATGCTTGCAAGACTCCTGTCTACGAGAACGAAATAAATAAAACACTTAGTTAAATCAGATTAAATTAAATGGTCCCGTTCTAATCTATTCTTTATCTATGTTGACACCTAAATACAGATGATATTGTTGTATATCTAAACATTTGAGTTTTGATGTTCAAGCATTCACTTGAGATTTTTATTTGAAGTTTATTTCAAAGAACGATACAACATTTAACAACATTAATTGAACAAAAATTGAGTAAAATATATATGTAACGACAAAAATACTAACAAATGTCTGTCATCTACCGGTAATAAAGATTCACTGAAGGACAATTGCGAGATTATTTGATAAAAGTCTCTGCTATGCAATATGATATAAATAAAATTTGAATAGAAGTTCTATTGAAGATTAATCAACTTTTATAAACTAGAGCTGATTGATCATAATTGATTTACTATTTCAGTCGCTTAAAATGGGGCAACACGCCCAGCACGATTGCAGCATTGATTTCTGCTATTCATAATAGCAGATATAACTTTGACTAACTCTTGACGAAATGTACGCGATGCTAATGTATATAAATAGAATGACAAAGTTGAATATAAATAAGCGGTAGTTTCGGTCAGAAATTGAAGAAATCCTTCGACAGCTATTCGATCGCTCGTCTTGTTTGGGACAGAGAGCGACAGTGCATTATATACCGTAAAAATTGCCCAAGGTGATGTAAAGATTATATAACAGCTGATTTCAACATATAACATGAGTAATGTTTGTCGATCACGTGCTCTGAGTAAACGATTCGCTTCACTAGCAGCTGACGTGGAAACATTATTTCGACGACGTTTACGTTTATGCTTAAGATTATTGTTAATGAGCACAGCACATGTAATCATAACTGTTGCTGGAATTATAAAACCACATATAACCACCAAAGCACTATTATAAGTTGCAACAGCAGAAGATGACCAAACACATGTGGTTCCATTGATATTGAGAAAAATCCAGTTATGAAAAGGTACTATTATCCAAATGATGACAATAATGAATATAACGCGACAAGCAATATATGGATTAGCGAACTTGCGTATACGAGCATTAGCTGTTGATGAAGTGTATCGATCAATACAAGCCATAGTTAACATCCAACGATATGACATGACACTAGATTGACCGAAATAGGTACGTGCTTTACAAAATGCATTTATTACAGTCTGTGGATCTGGTTGATACACTGATATAATACGTGATACTAGTCCAAAGTTCATTGCAACAAGCATTGCAATGGACGCACCAAGAAAATCTATAACGAAGAAAAAACTATTTATTAGATTCTTATTAGTTCAAGGATATCATAAAGTTGGATATTCAGATTTATAATATCATTATTACAGCTTACTCATCATTGTGTCAATGCACATTGATCACAACAAGCTAGATATTTTTGAATGCTTTTGGTATAACAAGATAGACATGACTAGATTTAGAGACACCTCCTACAAGTTGAGTTTGGCTGGCCTATTTAGTATTCCGACTGGCATGCTTTGTGGGATCCTGAAGCAAGAAAAATATACTGTGAGCTATTTTTGACATAACATACAACACATCCTAAGGATTTTCTCGGTCATTATTCGAAGACCTACTTTCACACATATTTTATTATGGTCTAAATCTGATTTGAGTATATACTTACATGTACAGCACGAATTTTTTCTAAACTGTTTGCGTGAGAATAGTAAAATATTAAGTGAAGACCCAAATATACCACATATTAAAAATATTTGACAAATATATTTAATGATTATTGTTTTAGCTGTCGAGAGAACGATGATCAATGACATTATAAATAATTTCAAATTCTAAAATGAAAATATAAAAATGTTGGCTGTCTCGTAGACTATCTATTATAACGGATTAATTAACTAGTTAGTTAATGGAAAATCAACTATGGTATGTCGTTTAAACTATACGAGTAAAGTAACGTTAAACAACAAATTGACGACGATAAACAAAGATTTTCTCTTCCGCTTTCATTATTTTCTTCAATTTCGCAACAATCCTGCAGCTCTTTCACTAACTTTCAAGCGTAAGTAACCTTGCAACGATAATAAACTGTTTAAATTTGAAGAAACTCTCTTGTAACTTTAACGCGTTTTCTCGAATCAATATGATTTCAGTCATTATAAACTTATTATTTACACGTACATCTTTCTCTTATTTCAACGAGTGTTATATTCTAATGCGTCTTATCGAATGAGTTTGGTTCTCATCAGTAGAACCTATTATTTATACTTGAAGTCTTTTCATATTTTAATGAATGAGATGCTTTACCGCTTCATCTCGAATGAGTTTGTTGCTCATCAGTAAAATGTATTATTTATAATTGAAATCTTTCCAGATTTTAATGAGTGAGATACTTCAGCGCTTATTCTCGAATGAATTTCTTTCTCATCAGTAAAACTTATTATTTATAGTTAAACGTCTCCCTGGTTCTAACGAATGAGATACCTTAAGGCGCTTTATTGAATAAATATGATTTTAATCATTATAAACTTATTATTTATACTTACATGTTTTCCTTATCTTAACGAGTGAAATGTTTTTATTACGTCTAATCAAACGAGTTTATTGTCGTCAGTGAAACTTATTATTTATATTTGCAATTTTTTTCTTTTTTTTAACGAGTGACATGTTTTAATCCATCTTCTCGCATGAGATTGTTTCTTATCAAAACAACTTACTATTTATACCTGAGATCTTCACTTACTTTAATGAGTGAGATGTTTTCATACGTCTTATCGAATCAGTTTGTTTTTCATCAGCAGAACGCATTATTTACACTTGGCACCTTCTCGAATTTTAATGAGTGATATACCTTAAACCGTTTTCTCGAATGGATATGGCTTTAATCATTATAAACTTGTTATTTATACTTACACATTTCTCTAATTTCAACGAGTATGATGCTAGAGCACTTCTCCTCGAATAAATATGGTTTTAATCATTATAAACTTATTATTTGTACTTAAAATTTTCTCTTATTTTAACGAGTGAAATATTTTATTACGTCTTACCAAATGAGTTTATTTGTCGTCAGTAAAACTTATTATTTATACTTGAGATCTTCTCTTATTTTAACGAATGACATGTTTTAATGTGTCTTCTCGCATGAGATTATTTCTCATCACTAAAATTTATTATTTACATTTAAACCTTTTCATGATTTCAACGAGTGAGATGCCTTAACGTGTTTATCAAATGATTGGATACTACGCAGATTCACCAATCCTATAGTCGGATCCGATCGGAAACTATTGGATTTTACAAGATCCTGCAGATTCTCATAAGATTTTATCAGATTCCTGGTGACGGAATCGCATTAGATTCTGTTGGATTTTAGTTCCTGTCGGATTCTATTGACTTGAATCGACAAAATCCAATAGTGGGATACCGATCGGGTCTTAGCAAATTCAACCGACAAAATCCTACACCACAATAGTAAAATAGAAACTGTGAAATATATAACAACGTAGAAAGGAAACAAAAGTAAATTTAATAACTATTTCAATTCTTTTTTCACTATATATGTTTTTATTAGAAGTGAACGCCATATTCTTTATCAATTCAATAGATGATATAGAAAGTATTCTACTCATTGGTTCCAGTTAGATTACACATATACGAAAATGCACCTGAAAATATATCTTATTCAAATAATAGCGATGATTGTAGCATATAAGTTACAACATATGCCCGGTAAATAGTACACCAAACTAATTATATCGAATGAACTTGAATTTTGTTTTGTTATCTGTCAATAGTTTTATAAACCTGCAGCTATGTACAATGGTTTATACCATATTTATAGTTAGAAAAAGGCATTTCTCTTATTTTTGAATTCTCTTTTTAGCTAGAGAACGATATTTACCAAGGGGGAAAAAGCGGATCCTGGTGGATCCTCATAGATCCTCATGAATGTTAGGATCCACCAGAATCCTGAGGATCCATCAGGATCTCTTAGGATCCATCAGGATCCAAAAAATTCAGAGGATCCGGGGATCCAGGACCCGCTTTTCCCCCCTTCATTTTGATTTTTTGGGAATTTCGATCTTTTTTCAATCATTATTAATCTTTAAGGCCAACCCTCTCGAAAATGGGTTTTTGACTTAAGATCATTCAAATGATTTGAAATTTGCAGGATATGTTAGAGCTATAATGGAGAAGTTCTGGTAAAATTTTCAGTCTGATATCATGTTATTTGGGAGAGATATTCACCAAACAAAAACCCAAAATAACTCAGAATAGCTAATTTGGCATCCTAAATTTCACCGTCTTGACTCATCCTGTGCATTTAATTTTTTTTTGTTTGAAAGAGTATGTCAGACTGCAGGACATGATGGGATCCTTTTTTTTTAAATTCATACTTTTTAGTAGAAAAAAAGATATCACAAGTTCAAGGACTCTTGAGATCCTCAAAATTGGGTGTCGAATGATTTAAGCGCTTATATATATTCAAAAAAAAGTTCAATTTAAAAAAAGGATCCCATCATGTCCTGCATCTTGGCACGCTATTTCAAACAGATATATATATATATATATTGTCTGAGTATACACAGAGAAATTTGGGATGCGCCATCAGAAAACCATAAACTGAGAAAAAGCGAAAAACACTTTTTGATTTTTCAGAAAATTGCTTGTTTTTCGAATAGGGAGTGGCAGAAATCTTGACAAATTTTTGAAAAAAATGGGATATCGGCTAAAAACTTTTATCATTTATGAAAGAGCAGATGACAAGCTATCTTCCCATGCATTTATTTCAATTTTCATTTTTTTTGACGAAAACTGACTTTTCTCGAGGGGGGGGGGTGGCCTTAATACTACCTTGTATCAAATGTTATAACAAAAATATGAACACGAACACAAAATGGATATATAATCATATACATCATAATCAATATACATGAATGTTGTTAAATTCATTCCACAACCAATTTATATATAAATACTCAAGTGGTTTAATTCTACTTTTATATAATAATGTATAAAAATATCAATAATCTTGAGTGAATGGTTGATAGTGGTCGAAAGAATGATCGAAAATTATATGTAAACCAAAACTACATAAATTTATTTTTCATTGAAATTAATTAAATCTGGAGATTATTGTTATTTTCATACATTATTCTTAAACTCATAATAAACAACCTACAATACATTATTCATCTCATTCATGAACATAAACATAACTTCGAGCTATATTTGTTTCATAGCTAGCTGTGTTTGATATGTTATATACTATGATCATGACTTTAAATCTCGATTCAGACTATCACTAAAAAATTACCCTTCCTTCATTGTTCACGATATTAGAGTATTATACATAGTTCATCATGGTCCATCAGTTCGATTCTGATCTAGACTGATGATTGTTTTTTGGAAATAAAATGAACGCATTCAAATTCGTTCAAATATATTGTTTATAAACGGTCACGAACACAATAAATATTTAAACACGGTTATAACAGATGTAATATTTTCTTTTTTCTCAAGAAAAAATTCGCACATGTTAATTTGTTCGTTCTTACTTTTGTATCTTTTACTTACCTATACCTATAGAATAATCATCTTTTTTCTAGCTTGTAAAAATGTACACGTGTGTCCTTGTCTTGAATATCATTCTTGAGTCATATAATACAGTTATGAGAAGAATTTGGAGTATACAATTGATATTATTATTTGTTCTACGTTCACTTTATATCGCACTATTTAGGTAAGTTCAACATTTTCTTTTGAATCTATTCATTCGATATAATCCAATTAGACTCAGATATTATTCAAGTAATAATTTATTCTTTTGTTTTTTTTCATGCTATATTCCAAATACGTAAGATTTTGTATTACGGATAGTACTATTTTAGATTTGTTTCACAGTATATTTTGTAGGTGAGAATTAATTTTTTTAAAATTAGTATTATATTGAGGGTGTGGTGTGGGTGTTGTTAAAGAAGAGGCACCCACACCCACGTCCTCGAATGTCTTATGAATAGGTTATTCAGAGAAAATTTCGACTTAAAACAATTCTTATGATAATAAAGGACATTAAATAATTAATTGTTTTATATTTGAAATATTACTTTTCGAACATTCCAAAACTACTTATTATATTAGTCTATCACGGAATTGTCGTGTCTGCGAAAAATGATACTATCGAATAGTATCTTTTCTCATTCTTAGCAATTTTTCAGATATAGATAATGGAAAATACAACTCATACGGCAGACATTGCTGATCTACTTTATCATATTGACTGTTTCTATCCAATAATATTCTTGGTTCATTACCTTTTATTTCAACTTGTTATACAAATGAAATTTTGCGACAAAGTGAAAAATGAACGTTTTTATCAAAAAGTTATACTTTACAATCTTCTAAATTTTTATGAGATTGTTTTCACAGTACTCATCACAGCATGTTGCTTGCCGGACGTAGTATTATTTCTATTTAAAAATGAATTATTATTACGAACTCGTACGGTTTTTATTGCTTATTTATCTGGTATCGTATTTTGGACATTATATGCATATGAGATGGTATTAAATTACAAAGATCCATTAAATCAAATACGTAAAAAGCAGATTCCACAATTAACCATTCATCATATAACAGCTTTAATTCGTATAACAATCGCAAATATATGTCTTCGATTTTCTTCATCGGATGATTTTGTAGTCAAATGCTTGATTTGTTACGTATATTCTATAGGAATGTATCATGCAACACTCGATTATATTATGCATATACCGTTATTATTATGGCGATTGGATTTGTTCTATAAGGTTCGATCTGTATTCTTTTGGTTTAGTTACTGGCCTTTACTTATTATTCGATGCTTTATATATGCAGCTATAATAACTATTTATATTTGTTTTCGCGTCAGACAATATCATCTAAGTATATTCGCCTATGTTTGGATAGTATCACATATAATTCTATTAGTTATTCAGTTTATCGTGCAAGTCATTGGATCTCTTTTAATGAAAAAAATACATATCAGAGATAAAGATCAACATCGTCTAAAAACAAACACCATTGAATGTGATGACTGGTCACGGACCAATCTTTTAGAATCTTTACCATAGTTATGGAACTTTCAAATAGCACTCACTCAGAGATACATCACGATATAAAACTTTATCTTTCCATATCAACTTAATTAAGAAATCAACATGCTATCATCACAACTAACTAAGATGCTAACAATATTGTATCTATCACTATATGCAAAATAAATTTCCAAGCGAAACTATTATTTCAATAGGAACTATCTTATATTAAACAATAAATATTAGAACTATCTGTTCTAAAAGAATATTTCTCTAACGAGGCTATCTTATGAAAAGGAAATATTCTCTTTCTCGTAGAGAAGAGTCCAGTAAGAGTAAATTGTTTGCTTGCTTGCTTGTTTTTTTTTTATAAATAAAGCAAGTCAACAAGAATAATTCTTAATTTTTTAATTGTATTTTTTAACAAAAAAGAAAAAAAGAGAGAAAGGAAAAAACACAAAAAATAGAAAAATAAATTATGAACAGAACACAAAGAAAAATAAACAAATAATTACAGAAAAGTAATTAAGGAGAGGGAACAAAACAAATTTTTGGGAAATAGCTATTTAATCACGCGAGGCCTTTCGAATTTCTTTTCAAGCGAATGTGTGAAGAGAATTTTTATAAATGTCATAATAAAATGATATTAATTCATGTTATTAATGTAAGTGATGATACTAATGCAGAAGATATTATAAATAGTGATTTCAATGTAGGAAATATTATAAATAATAATATTAATAGAGAAGACATTATAAAAAGTGATATTAATGTAGAAGAATAGTGATTAATCTTGTAATTGTCACCTCGATAAATTTACAAAAAATTCAAGGAGGTGTATTTGTTATATTGGTTGAAGATTTTTTGGGAGGAGCATTTGCATCAAAATTAGAATAAATTGAAAATAATAGAGGAAGAGACATTGTTAAAACAAATTGGATTTTTTGGGAGAGAAATTTACAACAATGTTGGATCTATTCATATTGATATTTTAAATTTTCTTCAAAAAACTATCTGAAGTGACTCAATGAGAGACATCATTACATTTATTGGATTTTTAGGAGAGAAATTTACAATAACATTGGATCTATTGATAAACAATAGTTTGAAATAACTAAAAAGACATTGTTATACTCATAAGATATTTTTGCAAGAGACATTTTTCGAGTTTCGAGCTACTAATATTTAGATTGAGACACATTTATTTTTTTCTTGAGGGTGTGGGTGTGTGGGTGTGGGTGTGATGTAGGTTTGGGATAGGCGTGAGTGTGAAACGACCAGATCACCTTCACCGGTACTCACACGGATCCACATCCACACCCTTATAAATAAAAACCTTTCAGTGCTATTACGCACTTCTATCTTTGCTAGTGCTAGAAAAATTATTTTGATGCACTAAAAATTGAAGAAACAGACTCGTTAGGTCAATATATTTTTCATAGAAGAATTTGAATTTGATAAATTGCTCAGCAAAAGAAGATGATGAGTTATTAACATACAAGTATGAACAATGATACACAAAATAATATAAAAGACTAAACATGAATGCATACAATCGTTTTGATAACTTGCGTAGTTTATTTAAAATCTGGATCACGTTCTGGAAAATTCAATGCAGGCTGACAGGTCTAAAACAGCAATGGAATAAGGCAGAATCGAAAGATATTCGTCAGAATTTTAAAGAATCCATGTAAATCAACTTAATCCATTGAAATCCATTAGTGTTATTGAAACCTTTGGCATTCATCGAAATCCAAAATGACCGGATTCCATCCTTTCCCCCTGGTCGGATCTACCGATCGATCTGAATCGCCTAAGAGTGAGATCTAACGTTAAATTTCGAAGAAAACCGTGTTCAGTGTAAAGGTGTAAGGGTTTGGGTGGAAACGAAAGCGGGTGTGAATAGAAAATAGACATTCACACCCACCCACCCACACCCAAGAGCAGTACATCTGGATAAAAAATCAATCCAACTTATGTCGTTACAATACAAATCACACATAAAATAAAACGATTATATTTATATTGAATTATGATGACACCCGAAAAAGAAACTTCTTCAGACAGCTATTAATAGTTCTCTACTAGTGATCACTGCACCGTCGATATCAACACTTCATTTTTGCGAATCCCTTATTTCGTTCAATCAATTCATTCATTTGCTTCATGAGTTCGTCACTGATAATACTGCGTATGATATTTAATGTGGTAAGCGTCTGTATAAAAAAGTGTAGATGGATATATGAGATCGATGAGTACCAGAATGATAGTTACCATATTATTTTGTAATGCATCCACCAGATACTGTGCACCAATATCTTCGATACCATTGCAGTTGAGATCTAATGAGGTAAGTGTCTGTATAAAAAAGTGCAGATGAATATATCAAATAGATCACGAAGAGAATGATAGTTACCGTATTAGCTCGTAATGCAGCCGCTATATACTGTGTACCAACATCACTCATTAGATTATTGCTGGAGAGATCTAATGTGGTAAGCGACTATAAAAAAGTGCAGATGAATACATGAAATAGATCATGAAGATGATAATAGTTACCGTATTATATTGTAACGCATTCGCCAGACGCTGTGCACCAACATCTTCAATTAGATTGCAGCCGAGATCTAATGAGGTAAGCGTCTGTATAAAAAGGCGAAGATGAATATATGAAATAGGTCACGAAGAGAATGATAGTTACTGTATTATATCGTAGAGCATCCGCTATATGCTGTGATCCAATCTCTCCGATAAAATTCCAGTAGAGACTTAATGTGGTAAGCGTCTG
>CAJNOI010000045.1:189376-210589 GCA_905250115.1 Adineta steineri | reverse complement strand
AAGAATCATGATTACTGTATTATTTCGTAACGCCTTCATCAGACGCTGTGCACCAGCATCTCCGATTTTATTGGAGCGGAGTTTTAATGTGGTAAGTGTCTGTAAAAAAGAGTGCAGATGGATATAAAAAATATGTGAGTGACATAAGCATAGTTACCGCATTATTTTGTAATGCATCCGCCAGATGCTGTGCACCAACAACTCCGATTTGATTGTTATCTAGATCTAATGTTGTAAGCGTCTGTATAGAAAAGTACAAATGTATATATGAGATAGATCACGAAGAGAATGATAGTTACCGTATTATATTGTAACGCATTCGCCAGACGCTGTGCACCAACAGCTCCAATTGGATTCTCGTCGAGAACTAATGTGGTAAGTGTCTGTATAAAAAAAAATGAAGATGGATATATGAGATAGGTGAGTAACAGAATGATGGTTACCGTATTATTTTGTAATGCATGCGCCAGATGCTGTGCACCAACATCTCCGATTTGATTGCCCTCAAGTTTTAATATGGTAAACGTCTGTATAAAAGGGCGATGATGAATATATATGAAATAGATCACGAAGAGACCGATAGTTACCATATTATTTTGCAATGAATCCGCTAGATGCTTTGCTCGAACATCTCCGATTTGATTGTAACGGAGATTTAATATAGTAAGTGTCTGTAGGAAATAGTATACATGGATATATCGAATAGATAACGATGGATGGAGAGTTTTCGGCAAAAGTCCACCTCCGAGAACCGAAACAATAAGGGCAAAATACTATGAAAGAGAAGAAGTCAATCATTTCATTATCGATGAAATTTATGATGAATTAGTGTTGGTTATATTCACGGGTTTTTCCTGGATATTTAATAATATTCAATTGATTGAGTTATATGAGAAATGCTACTAGCTTGTTATACGTCATCGAAGTGTTGTGTATTATTTTTGAAAACTGAAATAGTACAGTGCACATGTTGAATTTAGTAGAATGTCAGACGATGTTTAACTGAAATGTTAAGGTATAAGGATAGCAGCTATGATTAGGGAGATTTGAGTGCAATCCAGAAATTGAACTATTAAGAAAATGGAAAGACTTTCTGAAAAACGTCATGGGTTTGCAACAAAATCTAATAAATTCTAGAAAATGTAGGAGTTCTTGGAAATCAAGCAATTCAATTGTCTTCACATTATTTCATGTGGTTATTGCTTCCCCAGGTCGATCATTTTGATGATCGATTTCGATAGAATCTGATCCATGTCTTAACAAAATCAAATAGTATCATACAACTGATAGCTAGTACTGGTAAAAAGAATTTTACTGAAATTTCTAGTAACGAAGTTTCAGCTGACGGAATATAATATGATTTCGTCCCACAATTTCCAATCGGATTTTGTCGGATGATCAGGTGTTATAGAGTCCGATTAGATCCGTTATACGTTTTAATAATCTGCGTGTATAACATCTTCTCGCTCTCATCCTCTCTCTAATCTTATCGGTATCTCTTGAACTTCTTCAGTTCCTTGTTTTTCAAGGTAGTATAAGTCTAGGTTATTACTGTCTCTTAAACTCTTTGAATCTCCTTAATTTTTTGTGGATAGCCATTTTTTTGGATCGCAGTATTGCTGTTTGCATCTGTGTGATATTTTGTCATATACTGCTGATTAAATCAAAGAAGAGCCTATATGAAGTAATGTGTTCACATGAAAAGAAAAAGGAACAGTCTTGTAATTTAATATTAGACCTATTCCGACTGCAAGGCCCATTAGCGTATGAGTGATTGATTTATTTCAGTTAAAACTCCTGTAAAGCCTTTAGTCTCTGTCAAAAAGTCGCTTTTGATATGAAAAATGTGTGAATAAAAGTTCAGATGCACATGTAAATGCAATTCTTTCTTTCCTTTATCTTGTAAATATTACAGGTGGGTAAATAAAAATAATATGAGAGCAGTGGATTGTTTAAAAAAGAACGGTAAAAGAGTTGCTTTTATGTATATCTTCTCATTTCTTTCCGAGTGCTTTGATTATATAAATGATATCTTCTCACACATATGGGCTGTAAGAATAAGAAATGGTTTGAAGATAAAAGAGAGGCAGACAATCGTGAATAGAAAAAAGTTTACCTGGTATCGGTGATAGGTTTCAAGGATTGTATTGAACCGTTGGCAGACATTTTGCATTGAGCACACCATTGTAAAATCACTCTGCTGATCCAAAATTCGGTAGACAAGTTCTACCGGTAATGTAAGTAAATTGGGAGAAATTTTATTCGACATTGATTAAAATTATTGAAATGGTCTTGTGTAGCGTTTTGTGTCGGCAGAATGAAATGTGTTGTTGCTTTGCTTCTTTTGTTTTAAACAGGTTTATATTTGTGATATGTTATCAATTTTTCATAGTGATGAAATTACTTATTTGAAGAAAGAGAATGCAAAAGAATGACGTCAATGGCTACACTAAGATAACCTATAGAATTAATTTATTGGTTGCTTTAATTTTACTGATAAACTGACATACAGAGTGTAGGTCTAGATGTAGATGAGGGTGTGAGTTAATAACAACACCCACACCCTCAAGATTTTAACCTTTTTTATTGCTGGTATAATTGCTTCAATTATTTAAATTTCTGTTCTTGTGAATTCACAATCAGTACATCTTTTCAAAATTTGTGTCATATTATTCATTACAGCTGTAGTCAGAACTTTGAGTTCGTCTAATATTGATAATTTAACTGTTCCTTTGCCGATTCTTGTTATATATTATTTCATATTTTAAACAGCACCTCAGAGCAAACAGTTACTTCAATCGATTGGCTTAAATTTCTGATATTATTGTTTCCGAACTTGTTGGAAATTTAATCAAATAAATAAATATAAATAAGAAAAAGAAAAAGAACTTGATCAATAGTTTAAAAAAAAATTAGTTTTAAATTATTGACTTGAGATTTTTATTTGAAGTTTATTTCAACAAACAATACAACATTTAACATCACTAGTTGAATAAATATTTGGTAAAATATATATGTAGCGACAAAAATAAAATTTAGATAGAAGTCCTGTTGAAAGTTAACCAACTTTTCTAAATTAGAACTGATTGATCATGATTGATTTACTATCTCAGTCGCTTAAATCGGGACAACACGCCGAGCACGATTGCAGCAATGATTTCGGCTATTCATGATAGTAGATATAAGTTTTACTAACTCTTGACGAAATGTACGCGATGCTAATGTATATAAATAGAATGATAAAGTCGTATATAAATAAGCGAGAGTTTCGGTCAAAAATGAAAGAAATCCTTCAACAGCTATTCGATCGCTCGTCTTGTTTGGGACTGATAGCGACAACGCATTATATACCGTAAAAATTGCCCAAGGTAATGTGCAGATTATATAAAAGCTGATTTCAACATATAACATGAGTAATGTTTGTCGATCACGTGCTCTAAGTAAACGATTCGCTTGACTCTCAACTGTTGTGGAAACGTTATTTCGACGACGTTTACGTTTATGCCTAAGATTATTGTTAATGAGCACAGCACATGTAATCATAACTGTTGTTGGAACTATAAAACCAAATGTAACTACCAAAGCACTATTATATGTTGCAACCGAAGAGGAAGTCCAAACACATGCGCTTCCATTAATATTAAGAAACATCCAATTATGCCAAGGTACTATTATCCAAATGATGACAATAATGAGTATAACGCGAGAAGCAATATGTGGATTAGCGAGATTGCGTATACGAGCATTGACTGTTGATGAAGTGTATCGATCAATACAAGCCATAGTTAACATCCAACGATATGACATGACACTAGACTGACCGAAATAAGTACGTGCTTTACAAAATGCATTAATTATATTCTGTGGATCTGGTTGATACGCTGATATAATACGTGATATTAATCCAAAGTTCATTGCGACAAGCATTGCTATGGACGCACCAAGAAAATCTATGACGAAAAAAGAACTATTTATCAGATTCTAATTAGTTGAAGGATATCATAATATCATAAAGTTGGGTATTCTGATTCATAACGTCATTATCACAGCTCACTCATTATTGTGTCAATTCACACCGATCACGACAAGCTAGAGATTTTAGAGTGCTTTTGGTATAACAAGATGGACATGACTAGATTTAGAGACACTCCATACAAGTTGAGTTTGACTGGCCTATTTAGTATTTCGAATAGCATACTTTGTACAATTTTGAAGCAAGAAAAATATACTGTGAGTCATTTTTGACATAACATACAAAAAATCCTAAGGATTTTCTTGATCAATATTCGAAGATCAACTTTCACACATATTTTACTATGGGCTAACTTCGATTTCAATCTATACTTACATGTGCAGCACGAATTTTTTCTAAACTGTTTGCGTGAGAAAAGTAAAATGTTAAGTGAAGACCCAAATATACCACATATTAAGAATGTTTGACAAATATATTTGCAGATTATTTCTTTAGCTGTCGAGAGAACGATGATCAATGACATTTTTAAACAATTTCAAATTCTAAAATGAAAATACAAAAATGTTGGCTGTTTTGCAGACTATTTATTATAACGGATTAGTTAACCAATTAGTTAATGACAAATCAATTATGATTTGACCTCCAAACTATACGAGCAAAGTATCTAAAAGCATCAAGACGACCTTTATAGCGTCCAGATTAAGAACGTTTAACGATACTTTTTCAAATTTAACGTGAAAAGCAAAGTTAACTAACAAATTAACGACGGTGAACAAAGATCTTCTGTTCCGCTTTTGTTGTTTTCTTCAACGTCGCAACAATCCGGCAGCTCTTTCACTAATTTTCAAGTGTTAGTGATCTTGGAACGACAATAAACTGGTTTAATCTGGTGAAACTCTCTTGTAACTTTAACGCATTTTCTCGAATGAATATTGTTGTAATCCTTATAAACTTATTATTTGAACTTACATATTTCTCTTATCTAAATGAGTGAGATGTTTTAATGTATCTTATCGAATGAGTTTGTTTCTCGTCAGTAATACTTATTATTTCTAATTAAAATTTTCCCTTATTTTAATGAGTGACATATTCTAATGTGTCTTATCCATTGAGTTTGTTTCTCATCAGTAAAATGTATTATTTATAATTGAAATCTTCCCAGATTTTAATGAGTGAGATACTTCAGCGCTTCTTCTCGAATGAGTTTCTTTCTCATCAACAAAACTTGTTATTTTTTCTTAAACTTTTTTCTGATTCTAACGAACGGGACACCTTAAGGCGCTTCATTGAATGAATATACTTATAGTCATTATAAACCTATTATTTATACTTACATGTTTCCCTTATTTTAACGAGTGACATGTTTTAATGCGTCTTATGAAATGAGTTTGTCACTTGTCAGTAAAACTTATTATTTATACTTGAGATCTCTCTTATTCTGATGAGTGACATGTTTTAATGCGTCTTATCAGATGAATTTGTTTCTCATCAGTAAAAATTATTATTTGTACTTACAATTTTTTTTCTGATTTTGATGAGTGATCTGTTGTGATGCGTCTTATCGAGTGAGCTTTTTACTCGTCAGTAAAACCTATTATTTATATTTAAACACTTTCCTGATTCTAACGAATGAGATACCTTAAAACGCTTTATCGAATGAATTTGGCTTTACTCATTATAAACTTACTATTTATAGTTAGAGTTTTTACTGATTTTAACGACTGGGATGCTTCGATGGGTTTTATAGAATGAATTTGCTTTTCATTTTTAAAACTTATTATTTATATTTCAACTTTTCACTGATTTTAATGAGTGGGATGCTTTAACGCGTTTATTGAATGATTTAATATTACGCAGATCTACCAATCCTACAGTCGGATCCGATTGGAAACTATTGGATTTTACACGATCCTGCAGATTCTCATAGGATTTTATCGATTTCTGGTAACGGTATCGCATTCGATTCTATCGGATTCTATTGACTTGAATCGACAAAATCCGATAATACGATACTGATCGGATCTTAATTACTTCAGTCGACAAAATCCTATACGCCATTAGTAAAATAGGAACCATGAAAAATGTAACAACGTACAAAGGAAACAAAAGTAGATATAATAACTATCTCAATTCTTTTATGACTATATATGTTTTTATTAGAAGTAAACGTCATATTCTTTATCAATTCAGCAGCTGATGTAAAAAGTATTCTGCTCATTGGTTCCTGTTAAATTACACATGCACAAAAATGCTCCTGAAAACATATCTTATTCAATCAATAACGGTGATTGCAGCAAATAAGTTACAACATATGCCCGGTAAATAGTATACCAAACTAATTATATCGAATGAACTTGCATCTTGTTCTGTTACCTGCCAGTAGTTTTATATACCTGCAGCTATGTACAATGGTTTATATCATATTTATAGTTAAAAAAAGGCGTTTCTCTTATTTTTGAATTCTCTTTTTAGCTAGAGAACGATATTTATTATTATAAAAGTCGAGAGCTGAATGTTTTACTGGCCAATAAACTGTATTTAAGTGAGGTTGTAATATTATACAAATGTACAAAATGAATGACTCGTGAATTGTTTATTTACAGACTTTGCTTAGTAGTATTGTTCATGTCAGTTTTACGCCTATATCCACATAATTCGTCTATGCAATTGTAAAAAGATTTAAAAACCTAATCACGAATTCGGACTCGTCGATCTCGATTACCTTTGCTCAAGTTTTATGGGAAAGAACTTCGTTTTGTTTTTACATTATTCGTCGACCCAATCAGTGAAGTGCGGGCACACAAGCAAGCAAGCAGGCAAGTAGACAATATATGTCTGCAAGATCTCTTCTCCACGAGAACGAGAATAAAAGAAACGAAAATGCTTTTTATTAAATTTCTTGCTAAGATATAGTTGGGTTCATCGATGGGCTCTATCGTCGTGAAAGGATTAATCACGGTCGAATTTGTGATCATTGTTTATTTGACTTCCCCTAATTCTATACCACTATTGTCAATAACGGAACAAATTAGATGTGATGTATTATTTGTCAATCGTTGTTATTTCAATCATATATTGATTTTCGTATGCTTAACAAAAAATGAACCGAGAACAAACAAAACAATTTGTTAATGAAATAGAATTATAAGTATTTAACGACATTACAATGTTAGGAAAGGTACAGTGTGCTATTAAAATAAAGGAGGCTCTTGTTTAAGCTGTTGTGCATTCCAGTCGCATGCCTGTTTGTGTTTCGACAGTTCAGCGTCGACTTCTGATTCAGATATGATATCTGATAGGCGCCAAAAACTAGATGGTGAATGCTCGTCAATAATTTGCAAAATATTCAAAGAACTGTGTTCTCTAGCAGATAGAACAAAATTATTTGAGACTTCGCGTCTAAGATTATCGTAGGCTTTGAGGCTTTGCGGAGTGACACCATGCTCACGAAACGACAGAGTGAGTGCACGAGCATCGACAATCGCTTGTGAAGCTCCGTTACTTCCATATGGGTACATTGGATGAGCAGCATCACCGAGAAGGGTCACACGATCATGTGTCCATTGGACTAGAGTATCACGATCAGTCACTGGGTAACAACGAACAATAAGTGACGAACTGATAAGGTGATGGACGTCGAGAAAATCCAATTTCATGTCCGATATTAACGGTAAAAGATTTTGGATATGACCCATAGTGTCACAGTCAGGCATCTCGGGTGGAACTCGTCGTCCTGGCTCTTCAGTCTGAATGACGCAAACCCAATTAATGAGATTATTGCCTATGGGATAAAAGGCAATGAAGCGCTCGTTTGGATTACCCAAATAAATCATAGTTCGTCCATCAAAGAAGGTTTTGTCCATTTGTGTCAAACCGCGCCACAAACTGCAGCCATTCCAAAGTGGAGGACTCTCGGTAGGATAGAGAATCTTTCGTACAGCCGATTTAATTCCATCAGCACCCACGAGCACTTTAGCCAATGCGGTAGTTAGTTGATCTGTGTCAGGATTAACGAAATCAACTTCAACATGGTTCTGTTGCATCCGAAATGCCACTACCTTCTGGCTCAACTGAATAGAAGATTTACCCACCTCATCATGCATGTGACGAACTAAAAGTTCTTGAAGATAGCCGTGGTGTATTGAGTACTGAGGCCAGCCATATCCCGCATCGATACCTCTCGACTCTTTATAAATGAATTGTCCATTACGTGAGTAGTAAGCAGCCGTGCTTGTACGAATACCAATTTTATCCAGCTCATCTTTGAGTCCGAGCTCGTACAGCAATTTCACGCAATATGGCTGGAGATTCATAGCAAAACCAATTGGCTTTAGTATATGAGCTTGCTCGTAAACACGAACGGTGAAACCTGCACGGTGCAAACATAAAGCAGTGATGAGACCACCGATTCCAGCTCCAGCAACGAGCACATCAATAATCTCCGAGTTTCCTTTATTTACCTCATTAGTCATGAAATTATCACTGTTGGCGTCAGATGTGGAATTTGACTTTTCAGATGCAGTGGCTGAAGTATTCGCAGAGTTTGATTTTGAAGTACTCATTACTTTATATAGAAATCTAAATAAAAAAAGATTCACTAGTCATGAATGAATATATTGTCGAGTGATTTCTTCTACTACTGATATATAGTTGAGCAGGATCAGTTTTATAGATTTTTTACAGATCAACTGAAATAATTATGAAAATAATGGCCGCTAGTTAGAGTTTTGAATCAATACAGACTGAAATGACATCTCTTAAAAGTTTACAGTTATATTTTTTTTACGTATTTTCGTATAGTAGAGAAGAACAATAAAGTATGAAATTATTTTCGAAGTGTTGGAATCAAATCTATAGTATATATATATAAATAAAATATAATAGATTGATTTTTAAATTAGTCATGAAAAAGCACTTATGGACATCAATAGATTACGTTAGGACAAAATAACTTTAAAAAATATCCGATACGTTTTAAATTTCAACTCGCATTCATATGCTAACAACAGCAATAATCAAGATAACGAGATGATGTAATGACAGTTATGCTATGACCACAGTACTTCTCGATGTCTCTCTAATGGATGGTTAATAAATAAAATTTCAAGTATTAACTAGTCATTGAACGCTGGAAATTTTAGTTTTTCTTTGTGACAGATAACGAAACTTAAAATTTTAGGAATGATTATCATGGACGTTCACTACAATTGTAGATAACATGTTTAATATGATCTTCAAAAGTTCTATCTACACTTATAAACTTAAAAAGTTATAACGAGTGTCCATATATAGCCTTTGAAAGTTACAAATACTATTCATATATTGTCCTTAAAAGATTTCAATTTTATTCGAGCATAACTAGAGATGGAAAAATTCGACCATACATTTCTAATAGGAAAGAATATCTACTTACTGTGCATTTTTTTATAAACAATAGGAGACAAAAACATACTATCGTATTTAAAACTATTACAGTTATTAGAAAAAATACAAGTCAACTAGATATCTTTTTGAACGAGAATAGATTTCGAGCTAGTACGAGTCAGTTCGAATGTGAGATAAACTGATATATTTTTTGTCTAATTTTAAAATTGAACTAGAATGTGTTTTAATACAAGAATATTTACGATGAGTCATATCAGATTACACTTAAAAGAAATAATATTAATATTTTTTATTTCCTATCAAAATATTTCTAGTTTTAAATACAAAATCAACTTTTCAAAAAATAGTTTGTTTAACTTACTCTATCGCGTTATAATTGTGTTCTATATTGTTTTATCAATCCATTTTTTTTTTCATTCACTAACAAGCTTAGAATACGAATATTCATTTTTTTCCACTTGAATAATTTCGTTCTTTTTTTCATCATATAGTTATTCTCAAAACACATTTTAACTAACAAGGTAAAAGCAATATTATTTTTCTTTTTTTCCTCTCATTCTACGCTCTTGGTGATCAGTAACACGTTTGAAAAATATGGGTGAATTGCAATATTATTCTACCGTTGTTAAATTTATTTTGGTTATATCACAAAATATTAAGAGCACAAGCCCGGTTTTTTGTTGCCACCAATTAGAAGAAAATGTCATATTATCGATTGACTATCTTTTTATTCTATCTAATTGATCCTTTCAGATTGTTACAGTCATATCTTCATATGCCTTCACACATTCTTTCACATCATATATGATTTTTCGTTATTCACATTCTTTGTTTCTTTTTCTTTTATGTTTTTGTTCTTCATTCGAATAAGATACGACGTGAAGAGAGGATCCTCTCATACAAATGTATCTTAGTTGGATTGATTATGGTGTTTTAGTTTTGCTTTTGAGTAAGTGTACAGATAAATAACTCCACTAAATAAAATCCATTATGCATTTAACATTTTTAGTTTGTTCTGTTAGTATCGGAATTTATCAAGGCTGTGTAAGATCAAAACAAACATCAACAAAAGAATTCTTCATTGCCGATGGCAAAATGGGAGTAAATGATTTATCTAAAAAAATATTTATGCTTGTTGTATCCATTGGAATAGATTCTACCAACTGCAATGAGTCTGTTGGCAAGTTTGACATCTGCAGCATCATTACTTGGAACGCCTGTTGATATATATTATTATGGAACAATGTTTATCTATTACAGTATGTTATTAAGAATTTATTTTCATGTAACTAATTTATATAAAAAGTTTTGTCATTATTCATTGCAACATATTTAACAATAAAATTCTTCATACCTAAATTTCATTATATTGGAAGTGTTAGCATTTATGCTGTAAGTAAATAAATATCATGTCTGTAATAATTGAATATCTATTTATAAATCTTAGTATCTTGAACAACGTTTTTCATTAACAATTCGTATTTTGGTAACATGCACTTATATTTTAGTTACTGTAAATAAATAAACGAATGATTTTCATAGTTTTGAAATTAGTTAATTATGTTTTAAGATTCTTTATATGTCTATCATTTTATATGGACCAAGTTTAGCTTTGAGTCAAGTTACTGGATTAAATATTTGGCTTGTAATTGGATCATGTGGATTAGTTTGTACTATTTATACGAGTATCGTAAGTGTGTGTAGTAATTTTTTATCGAAGATAATTTTCGAATAAACTTTTAAGGGTGGAATGAAAGCAGTTATTTGGACTGATGTTCTACAAGCATTGTTGATGTTTATTGGTCTAATAATGTCAATTATTATTGGTATATTTTTATTTAGAAACAATATTTCTCAATTTTTTAAATTAAACAAAACAGGTGTTATCGATTTTGGTGGACCATCAAAAGTGTTTGAAACAGTGAAAAATGGAAATCGATTTCAATTTTCAGTGTATAAATATTTGATTTTAAATTTAGTTTTTGAAGATTTTACTTTTGTATTTTAGTATTGATCTAGATCCATCTATTCGTTATACAATTTGGAGTATTTTGATTGGCATGACATTTTCTAGTTTAGCTAATTATGCATGTATTCAAACTCAAGCTCAAAGATATATGTGTGTTAAAGATACAAAAGCAGCACAAAAGTATTTATTTTAGGATAAACATTGATTTTTTGAATTATGTTTTAATAGAGTTGCTTGGATTAATTATGTGATGCATGCATCGATGCAAATGCTTTATGTATGTGTTGGATGTTTAATCTATGCAAAATATAGTCAATGTGATCCTCTTCGTGCTAAACTTATTTCACGATCAGATCAAGTAGGATAATCATATGATTTATATTAAAAAAATTAAATGATTTCTGATCAGTTGTATCCATTATTTATAATGGAAACATTAGGACGATTTCCTGGTTTTACAGGTCTTTTCATTTCGTCTATATTAAGTGCAACATTAAGTACATTTTCAAGTGGAGTAAACAGTATAGCAACAGTTATTCTTGAAGATGTTTATAAACGAATATCAAATAAACATTCAATATCTAACAAGCATCAAGTGATTGCATCGAAAGTCCTATGTAAGGTGTTATTATTTATCTTTTCATCATTTTATTTTTTGTCTGTGTAGCATTGATAATTGGTTGTCTGGCAATATTTCTAGCATTTGTAGTATCTTATACAAAAAGCAGCATCATCACAGTCATTATACGCAAGATTTCTTTACTTGTTGATCATTTTTCGCTTTTATTTAGATATTTTATCAAATATTTGGTGCATATGCAGCTCCTATTCTTGGTGTTTATTTACTTGGATTATTTTCATCACGAGTTAAAAGTCGAGTAAATATAAAGATTTTATTTCTAGAATAGATGATTAATGATTTTCGTTTATATTTAAAGAGTGTTCTTGTTGCCTTTGTCATTTGCTTTATATTTCAAACTGTCATGCTTGTTGGTTCTTTTGTCACTGTCAAATCAGTAAAAAAGCAGGGAGGACAACTACCTACTTCCGTTGCTGGATGTGTACCATCAGTTAATATTACTCTTTCATTAACAACAAATCAGACGTAATGATACTTGAAATAAGTCAATAGTAAAACGAAAAATAACTTTTTTTTTTTGTTAGTTCTAATTTTTGGGTATCTCTATTTTCAATATCTCCTTTTTGGTTCATTTTTAATGGTACCATTATCACTGTTATATGTGGAATGATCTGTACCTTTATTTTGGTAAAAACTTTATAGTCATTAGAAAAACTTTGTTGCTAATTGAATTAATATTTGTTTATGTAGATGTGAATGATTCAAAAATAATCGATCCATCATTATTAGTGTCTCAAAAAGAGATATTCTCGTGTAACTCATCAAAAAAAAGTGAGTGTTCATATAGACTAGTTTTCAGTAAATAGTCGTTGACGTTGTTTTAGGAAACAGCAAAACGATCAATAACTCAAAACGGCAATCAAACTCCAATGAATGATATTACGACTGAACATGAATCTATGCTATAGACTTGAACTGCATTTTTTTGGTAAAATAAAATAGAGATTAACGGATAATTAAAACTACTATTTCCTGTTTTCATGTATATACAGCATGGTGAGGGTGTGGATATTAGAAGAAGATAAAAACTAAACCCACCCACCCACCCACACACTTTTATAACTTAGTTCAACTAATACTACAGCTTTATTTATTTCTACACAATAATAAGTGTCACAACATATTATTTTCACTGCGAACAATACTTATAACGATAATAATCAAGAACAACTTCACTTACATACTCACATAAAAATTATTGAGTACCAGCAATTGTTTTCAATTGTATTGTGCCTCGCACAACTTGATTTACAGGCGTCACTGTTTTTGTTGTTCGTAAGTTTAGAATAATATTTTTTAGTTGTGGAATAGAAAAAAGTAATGCGACACTCAATCCTGCTTGAGATATGTTAACTGTGAAAAATGAAATTCGAATAAATAATGGATTCTCTTCACCTGTTATTATAAACATAAATACAAGAGTCACTGCAGGTATTCCAAGAATAAGTAATATAATAACAATAATTAAAATGCGTCGAATAATAAGTAAATCTCGACCTTGCCGTTGTTTGATTATTAATGTTTGAATATTTCCTTGTTGACGAATAAATTTTGTTATATGCATATAAATAAATGATATACAACAAAGTGGACACATATAAACAACAACTGCTGCACAAAGAACACCGGGAATATTTGTGAGTGTTGCATAACAAAAGTAATCATTTGGTAAATATGTTACACCATTCAAAGGTATAAGAACACTTAGAAGAATAGGTGTTACTATTATTATTTCTATAATTGGTAAAATTATATATAATTTTAAAGATAGAAACCATCTATTTTGAGAATAAACAATTCGAATAAGACGATATAATGCCTAAAATTATTCAAAAAAAAAGAATATATAAATTTTCTAATTTCTATTATTTCAAATTACCTGATTTAGAAAATTCATGTATAACATACCAAAGATTACAATAGCTAAATATCCTGAAAAAATACACCATGTCGAATTAAAATATTGATTATACAAATCACCCAATATTGATCGAACATTCATTGATATTAACATTGATGAATATATTACAATTGTTAAATATATATGACTACAAAGAACAACAGTTATTTTGTCTTCACGTTTTACATGATTATAATAAAGATGATATATAATTATAAGAAAAATTATGCATGATATCAAATATGCAAATGTACTAAAGCCAAGAGAAATCGAACTAAGTATAAAACCATTCGATTTTGTTTGATCACTAATCATAATAGGAGTTTGAATTGAATTCAACTATATAACTGCAACATATAATATATATATAAACTGAATTAATAAAATGAGTGCATGTGTCTGGAAAAAAAAAACTAAAACGGTTGAATAAACAATATAAATATCTATAAAGAAAATCTTATACGTAGAAATTAATTTGATTCTATTTGAAACATTCTTAAATCGTAATAGTTAGATTATCTATTATTAATAAAAATCAGTTTTTTTTTGTCAACATAGATTAAAAATAAGATAACGAAATACTTCTAATAGAAGCAATTCTTTGTCAAAAATCTATTTATTTTAGTCATTTGTATATCTCAAGACAATAGAATACTTTTATCTTTAAAATTAACATAAATTGAAATTTCTATCATTTTTTATGGTGAAAGAGTATAAAGAGATTATTTTTCTCGACAATAAATTACATGCTTGTATTATTTTAGTGCATCATTATGAAAAAAATATAGTCTATAATAAATACTAATTAAAGTTACTGTTCTTTATTAATAGCATGTTAATTACTTTCTGCTCGTGTAAATTTGTTTAATTATGGTTTGAAATAAAATATAAATGCATAATCATATAGTATCTGTCAAGAATGTTCTTGGCGAAATGTGCAATGTTTCATAGATAATCTTCTGTATAGTGAAAAGACAGTGGTCTATGCAATAATTATAAATAATAAAAAGGTTTTAAGAAATATAATTATTTATTTCAGATAAGGAAGTTATTTAAAACTACAAGTATACTGAGTAGAATATTGGTATATACATATATTCACAAGTTCGAAACATTTTGTTTCATCTTTCAAATTCAATGTTAATAACGTCCTATTTTTCATTAAAGAAATTGTATATTACCGTTAAAAACTGAAATTATCACATTCTCAATTTGTCTGATAACTATGAAATTGAGGGTGCGGGTGTGGAAGGATTTTTTTCTTGTTGCATCTGCATTCACACCCACCCACATCTACACCCACACCCAACCTCTAAAATGACCGAATTCCGCTCTTTCTTCCTTAAATTCTTGGACGACTCATCTATCTCATAAACTTTGTATAGTGCACATAACTCTCGAATAAAGTCCGAGGTTTTTTGTATTTTTATATTATTCATATATTGATCAGTAGATATCACTTTTCTTTTTATATTTATTGCAGTCATCTGATCTTCTACTTATTTTTTACTTCTCTCCTTCTCTGTATATATTTCAAAAGGGATTAAGCGGGCGTCTCATTTTTCAGATTGTTGGTGAATATGGTTTTAAGTAGATGAATAATGGATGTGTACAACATTCATCTTCATCCTTAGCTATATACACTTTGAAAATCAAGATAGTTCGAGGAAATCTTTTTTCTTTTCTTTATCATATTGTTTACTAAGATTTATTATTAAAAAAATTAATTTAATTACGAAGAATCTTTTATAGGCAGGGTGGCATTAAAATTCTATTTATTATTTTTCTAATAATTAATTTTAATACCATATACTGATATTCATTCGAATAGATCATTATACTTCGTTTGAACTGAAAACAATACATTTTAGACTTCAGATAGTCTATATCTTATAGAACCTTAATATGTTGTATTCTTTTTATAATTGAAGTATATATGAAATAATAGTTCTCTTTATGTATTAACAACTAATGTAAAGTAATATGACAAAATATTGGTTTTTATACTTTTCGTCTATATAATATTTGTTGATAATAAGAAGCGAAAGGAAAAAAATAAAGAATTAACGCCACTTGTTTTTATCGAACAACAATATTGACTTTCTAGCGAATTATAAAAGTCTCACTATTCGTTATTATTTGTGACCATAAAATAAAAATTGTTTTTACAATATGATAACAGAAAATAATGTTAATGTTCTTGTGCTGATTTTTTTGGTTCTGATTAATCAAACATCGGGTAATCATTATTGTTTACAAATGATCTTTTGTATTTATATTTTATTTCAAATTTTGTGTCCAAAACAACCCAACATTTGTAAAAAAATAACTTTAAACTGAGTTCAGATCTTGAGGGTGTGGGTTACGAGAAAACACGCCTATCCTCAGTATTTTGAATATTAAATTTTTCCTAAAATCATATGATAGCTTCTGAAATTTAAGTTCTCTTTTGAAATAAAATCTAAGAAATTTTTTTCTTTAAGCATCTTCATTTAATCAACCGAAGTTTCATCCAACAGCCACGTGGAATTCCAATGGAATTACCGTTGCTAATCAATCGATTGTTGGTGCAAATCCTTACGCCATTTTTGTAAGCACAAACAACACAATCTATGTCGCTGATCGAGAAAATAAGAGAATTGTAATGTGGCAAGAAGAGAATGTCAATTCAACAAAGATCATTCACGGCAATTTAACTGGATCCTTGTCTCTCTTTGTAACATCAAATGGTGATATTTATATTGATGATAGCCAGGGAAATGATCGAGTGCTGAAATGGATAGCACAAATAAATGCCTTTGTTACGGTAATGAATGTCAACTCATCATGTGGCGGTTTGTTTATCGATATCAATGATACTCTTTATTGTTCAATTTATAATCAACATCAAGTAGTGAAAAGATCATTAAGTAATTCTGTGATGAATTCAAATCTTGTTGTTGCTGGAACAGGTATTTACGGATCAGCCTCGGATCAGATCAATAGTCCTCTTGGAATTTTTGTCGATGTTAATTTGGATTTATATGTAGCAGATTGTGGAAATGATCGAGTTCAGTTGTTTCAGTCGGGAGAATCAAATGGTATCACAGTAGCTGGAAGTACATCACTAAATCCAACAATTACACTTAGTTGTCCAAGTGGAATCATATTAGATGCTGAGAAGTACTTGTTCATTGTGGATCAATTCAATGGTCGTATTGTTGGTTCAGACTTGAATGGTTTTCGATGTTTAGTTGGATGTTATGGAAGTGGTACACAATCCAATCAATTGAATTATCCAGTTAGTTTGAGTTTCGATCATCCTGGAAACATATTGGTTACTGATCAAGTGAATTCTCGAATTCAAAAATTTTTATTGATGAAAGTTTCCTCTGGTAAGTTGAAGTAAAGTTAAATAAGATGAAGACATGTGGATAGGTCAGTAGCAGAAGTAAAACAAGATATTTTAATAGAAAAAACTAAAGAAAAAAAATGGTTGATAAAGCATTTGTTTAAAAATAAAAGATAAATTAAAATAATATGTAAACGGTGGGTGTGGGTGTGGGTGTCAACATGTAATTTATCCGTCATTTATACTCGCTCACATCCACATCTGCAATTTCATTTAGTTTATAGTTCTTCTCTAATATTCTTTATATTTTTTCGTCTTTAGCTCTTTCATTCAATCAACCAAAGTTTTGTCCAACAGCCATTTGGAATCCCACTGCAAGTACTTTTGTTAATCAATCGATTGTTGGTGAAGAGCCTAACACCGTATTTGTGAACACAAACAACACAATTTATGTCGTTAATCGAGAAAATAACACAATTGTAATGTGGCAAGAAGAGAATGTCAATCCAACAATGATCATTCCCGGTAGTTTTATAGGACCCAATTCGCTCTTCGTGACATCGAATGGTGATATTTATATTGATGATGGATATGAGAATGCTCAAGTACAAAGATGGAGTGCAAAAACAAATAACTTTGTTACAGTGATGAATGTCAGTACATCATGTTATGGTTTGTTTGTCGATATCAATGATACTCTTTACTGTTCAATGTATAGTTATGATCAAGTAGTCAAAAGATCATTAAATGATGCTGTGATGGCTTCAAACCGTGTTGCTGCTGGAACAGGTATTCCAGGGTCAGCCTCGAATCAACTCGATAGTCCTCGTGGAATCTTTGTTGATGTAAATTTGGATTTATATGTAGCAGATTGTGGAAATAATCGAGTTCAGTTGTTTCAGTCGGGAGAATCAAATGGTATCACAGTAGCTGGAAGTACATCACTAAATCCAACAATTACACTTCGTTGTCCAAGTGGAATCATATTAGATGCTGAGAAATATTTATTCATTGTGGATTCTGGCAATCATCGCATTGTTAGGTCAAGTTTAAATGGTTTTCGATGTGTAGTTGGATGCTCTGGGGTGGGTTCACAATCCAATCAATTATCAAATCCATCTAGTCTTAGTTTCGATGGTTCTGGAAACATCTTTGTGGCTGATCAAAGAAATCATCGAATTCAAAAATTTAAATATTTGAAAAGATATTGTAGTAAGTTGGAATATAATCGAATAAGATGATGAGATGTAAATATTGACAGTGGAAGCTGTATAGTTTTCGTTAGAAGAATCTGAGGTTCGAAGCAAAAGAAAATACTCTGCATGAAACTTCTTTGATCGAAAAACAATAGATTTGTGTAAATGAAATAATTGATTAATTTAAGAATTTCAATATAAAATTAGTAAATTCATTTTAAATATGAAACTTCAATTGATTATAAATATTCTTCTTTTAAACTTTCTCATCTTTCAAGATGTAAAGATAACTATCAGATTAGAAAATCATCGAAGAATTTGATTGTCATTCAAAGAACAAAACAGAACTTCTTAGACATTACATAAAAACTATCTGATGAACGTAAACAATATTATGTTCTATTAGAAGCTTCGCTCTCTTTTCACTGATCAGATTTTGTTTCGAATTTTTAAATTTCATGTAAAAGACAAACATTATGCTTTGCTTGTTGATTAAAGAATTTGATTAGATTCTCTTAGACACTGTTCGACCTACATAATATATTCTCTTTTCAAAATCATTGCAAATGCTTTGTGATTGAGAAACAGTCTTCTTTGCTTCTAGAATACGGATTATCAGTTCCATAAATTAGGAATGTATATTTAAAGCGAATACAAATTTTTATTCAAAAAGACTTGCATGCCTGTGTACTCATGATAAACTTCAATTGATTTTATTGTTTATTTAGACAATACTCCGTGGGTTGTCCAAAATATCTATTCATCATCATTGACTAACAGAAACCAAATTTATCACCGAGATTGTCAGAAAGAAATTTTTTATTATGAATCAATTCAAGTGAAGGTGATTGAAAGTGGTTACTACAGTTTTCGTGGTAGTGGTGGCATCGATCCGTATGGATTTATTTACAAAAACAAATTTAATCCGCTTGATCCATTAGAGAATTTGCTCGATCGAGATTATGCCCGTGACTCTGATATTCAGTTTAAACTTGATATTTATCTTGATGTTGACATGATATACATATTGGTTGTGACAACATATGATTCAAAAGACACTGGAGAATTTTCGATTGTTGCGTTGGGTAAAAAGAAAGTTATTCTCGAGCGTCATAGTAAGTATATAGATATCTGTGCTATATATTATATAATCTAACAGAGTAGCTATTCATATATTTTGTTACCCGTATCTCAGTAGTTAAACACTGTTCAGTTTCCACAAATATTGGATGAAATTTTTTTTAATAGAATAGTCAACAAGATGTTTGGAAACATTTAAGAGCCCAATGCTGAAAATCCAAAGAGTATCTTGCTGTAGCTCAGCACTTTTAGATTTCCGTGACATACTGATTTCAGAACACTCATTTGGAGGGTGTAGGTTTGATATAGTTACTAACCTCTATTTGTAAATTTTAATTTTCACAAAAAAATCTCAAAGATTTCGCTTTTATCGATGTTGGATAATAGTTTTATCAACGAATCGTTGGTGAACTATTTCTTTTTTTATTAGCCAATAAATATTTTCTGAATGGATTGTGAGAGACAGAAGTTTGTAATAGTATCGAAATTCTAAGAACTATTTCACTTCTTTTTTATTGAAAAGGTAATCCAGTAAATATTCAATTAATATATCCATCAAAATTAACTGATAATAGCCCAACATATCATCGAGATTCTCTAGTGCCAGAATATCATTATGAAGCTTTACAAACTCATGTTAATACAACGGGTTTGTATGTTCTTTGGAGTGAAAGTAATATTAATGCATATGGGTATATCTACAAAAATGATTTCAATCCTCTAAAGCCATTTGAAAATTTACTCCTATCACATGGAGGTGAATGTAATGATGGACAATTCAAATTAATCATCGATCTCGAGATCAACACTCGATACATATTGGTTGTGACAACACGCAGTCCTAAAATCACTGGAAACTTCTCTATTTTTATCTCTGGGCCAAACAATGTCAGGCTTAGTCTTTTTAGTAAGTATTTATATGATTTTTTCAATAATAAATATGTAACACTATAAAACACATTAAAAGAACATGGATGTGGATGTCCATGAATGCAAAGAAAAGATGAATCCTCACCCACCCATCAACAACAACTGTATTCAGTAAGGAAAAGATATCATCTATAAATAACGTTGAATCGATTAAAATGATTCTAAATATTTATTTTTCTGATCAGTGCAATATCTCAAGCAGATAAAAATGATTTACTTTTCGAAATAATTAATCCTGATAAAAAATTGAAAATTGATCTTTTCTTTTAGCAACAACAAGTGAATCATCATATGCTTGTATGAATTATCGTCCCACATGGGTGTTACTTATCATTTGCTCAATTATTCAATTAATGAAAAAACTAATATAAACTAATATTTATTTTTAAATTCATTTCATAATTCAGTTTATATCATTTAACATTGGTTTGCTTTTTATCTTATTAATAAATTTATGTAATCGATCATTCTATACGTGTAAATTCAACTGAATTCATTTAGTTTTTGAAAAATTAGTTTAAAAATTGTTATCGAGCAGAATAGCAATCCAATTGCTAATAATAGTTTATAAGGAAAGTTCAAGGATTTACAGTTTCAAATTAACACGTCAAATATTCTCTTTGAGGCGATTGGTATGCTGTCAGAACCATCTTGAGGGTGTGAGTATGAGATGAATTGCCTTCTTAATAGAAAAATAAAGTAGTAACACATCACATCACTAACATAATATAACACAACATATATTTCATCAATGTCGAAAAATATCAATCGCTTCTCTCATGACAATATCTATAGAATTGGTAGGTGTG
>CAJNOI010000045.1:162017-189276 GCA_905250115.1 Adineta steineri | reverse complement strand
AATATTGTCAATAAATCGACTGTTTAATAATTGAGGGTGTGAGTATGAGATAAATATAACACACGCACCCACATCCTAGACTCTTATAGGTCCTATCAGTTCCTGATGGCTTCCAGGAACCACTTTTTCCCTCTTTGGAACTGCTAGGAACTGTCCGGAATCATCAGTAACTATAAGAAACCATTAAGAACTGCGAGGATCTACGGGATCCGAGGAAACAGGAACCGCCTTTTTTTCCGTTTATCAACGACCTCTGAAATGGTTTGCTTCTCTTCGTATGGGAGTGCGAATAATTTTGTTCAAGAAGGAGAATGTAAAAACTAGAACATGAAAAATAGTTTTGCCAATCAAAATGTAGGATTGATGATAGATGAGTTTTTTTCCGGGAAAGGTTGCGAAGATGAGAATAAATAAGTTTTCTTTCTGGAAAGAGAATGCAGGAATGAGTGAAAATAAATTCTTCCAACAAAGAGAATGTAATTATGATGATGGATAGGTTTTTTCCGGGAAAAAATGTAACAACACAAACAAAAAATAATTTTTTCCTAGAAAAAAGTGTAACAATTCAGGGAAAAAAGCAGTTCCTGATTCCTCGGATCCTATGGATCCTTGCAGTTCCTAGAAACCGCTTTTATCCCCTTGGAGAATATTATTCCATGAATCCTTATACACACTCACACCCTTATCCTTACTCTCACCCACATGCTTGCTCTTACCCTTACCCACACCCTTCATCTTCAAATGATCGTTCATCAAATAATGATACATTACAAACACATTTTGATGTTTTCCAGTCACTGAAAAATAGTTAACGCAAGAAAATACCCTAGAGCTTTATTAATAAATCTTTTTTTTGCCATAAAACAATCAGTTGTTGAAGAAATGAAGCAATTCATTTATCATAATCATCTTGAAGTTGTGGGTGTGGGTTCTGCTATGGATTTGGTTAATATATGAATATAGCACTCACACTTTCATTATGGGTACTATTCTATTGACACTATCCCCATGTTTATGTGTGTACCGTTTACTAGGAATTCTTTCAGTTAAACTAGATATTGTGTCACTAATATAGAAACTAGATAGTATTTCATATGTTTTTTTTTCATTAATTTAATACAAATTCTCGCTTATCGATGATTAAGATTGCTTTGGAATATTAGTTAATTCCATTTAAATCTCATTCTTTGTTAGACTTAGGTTAACTTTTTTAAAAAATTCTCTCATTATTCATAACATGATATTTCATAAATCCCACTGGTTTTTGTTCTTTTCATTTCGTCACCTTGTTATACTTTCCAGATTTCTAGTCAGTATTCAACTTTACCCACAACATAGAAGAATAATTCAGATTAAGATAAATGTAGTTTATTTTTGAAATGATGAGCAAGTGATTGATAAAAAGCATTTATATAAGATATTGAAAGCATTTAGCGCAAAATGAGAACATTAAGCAATAAAAAAAGTCCGAATTAAGATCTCTCTCATGTACATGTATTGAGAAAAATGTTCACACGTTTATTTGCACTATTATCGCACACAACAAGATCTAGTCGGCCATCGTTATTGAAATCAGCGGCAGCAATTCCAGTCAATGAAGAACTAGATCCAGTTGCAATTGTGGTTTGTAATACAAGAGATCCATTACCGGTTCCACGGAGCACTCCAACGTTGGGTATTGAGGAGAGATAGTTGGAGACTGCAATATCTGTTATACCATCACCATTGAAATCGCTAATAGTGATCCATGCCGGTCTAGAAGTCGACCCACCAGAAAACGTAGTTTGTAATCCAAAAGATCCATTACCGTTGCCAAAAAATACACCCACGCTGTACAGCAAGGGTTTGATGCTACCGAGGACAAGATCTACTCGACCATCGCCATTAAGATCACCGATAGCGAGGCTGTACGGCGCAAAACTAGTTGAAAACGTTGTTTGTAATCGAAAAGCCCCAGTACCGGTTCCAAGTAGCACACTTACTGTGGCCCAGTTGTAGCTGATAATGGCAAGATCTAAATGAGCATCACCATTGAAATCATCGATACCAATGAAGGTTGGAGTACCGACAGTGGGATATGTTGTTTGTGGTCCGAAATTTCCATTGTCAACCCCAAGAAACACACCCACATTGCTCGAATAGTAGTTCGCAACAACAAGATCTAATCGGCTATCCCCATTCAAGTCTCCGACAACGATATAGAATGGGGAGGGATTAGTGGCGTAAATTATTTGCGGTCCAAAACTTCCACTACCAGTTCCAAATAATACACTCATGGTGTTGTCACCTTTGTTGACAACGGCAAGATCTAGCCGCTCATCGCTATTAAAATCACCGACAGCGATTGAGAATGGGCTAAGACCAGTTGGGAATGTTGTTTGCGATCCGAAACGCCCATTCCCGACTCCAAGGAGTACGCTTACAGTATTTCCATTACCATTGACAACGACAAAATCAAGTATTCCGTCGCCATTGAAATCCCGAATAGCAACCATCCTAGGGCTGGCTCCAACTGCATATGGAACTGCTGTTGCGAAGGTCAAATTTGTACACGATACGACTAATAGAAGAAACCAATAAAATAAAGATTAAGCAAAAAACATTTTCTTTAGTCTCTCAAGTCATCAATATGTACTGGTAATGTATACGAATTTTAAGTCTGTCGTGCATCAATGGCTCAACTTTTAAAAACAACTAATTATTTTTTATGAAAGCGACTTATAATAACCTTTGTTTTTAAATTATTCGTTACCATTCAAAGAATTCTAAAGTTATCTCTTGAGGTTGTCAATGTGATCTATAAATGATATCCACACCATCAAGTTATAGTAAGCCAGGCGTCTCATTTTAGAAGTCATGAACAAAACTTCATGAGCTCTGGCTTTCATTATATCAAAACGTCATGCGAAAAAAAAAGTTAGATAGTCTTGATATACGAACCCGCTGGAGAAGAAACTGTTACTGGCGAAAAGATCGTGCTAATTGTCGTAGTAATTGTTATATCTGCACTTGTACTTGTTGCCGTGCTTCTGCTAGTAGTGATTATCTTGGTGGTAGTGATACTGGTGGTGGCACTGGTTGTTGTGGTTGTGCTTGTCGAAGAAACTAAGAAATAAGAGATATTTGACAAAGACTGGGTATGATACATACAAGATCATTTAAGCGTTAAGAATATGATCAGTAACAGAAATTCTCAAGAGTTTCCAAATTATATAGAACGATACTAAATTTTCGAGTGATTTACGGTTTTTGATTGTTTTTGATTATTGGACTTAGAAAAGCTGATCTAATCAACTTTTGCATCCAGAAGCCAGCTCGGTTTTGTCTTTTATTTCTAAACTCGTTGTTTTGAGAAGAAGCGTAAATGAACTTGAATATCAGAAAAGTAATAATAAAGAAGATTTTACCTGTTAGCACAGATTGATCCTCTTCCTGTTTATGTCGAGTAAGATAAACAGATGGAATAATGATGACGACTACCACAATTATAAACAGTAAAAACCCAACGATGATCTTTCGATACCGCAGTATTGCTGTGAGGAAACTTGTCCTAAGAAAAACAACTCTAAACTATGCATGAAATTAAACCAATAAAAACATACGAAATAGATGGATCTGTGGACACCAGTCCTACGGCAACAGCATCACTGCAAACATTTGCTGGATCCAGAGAGTTTGGATTGATATCTGAATGTTGGTTGGATTTGATGAAAAGATGTTCAGCATGATCGGTATTGTTAACCGATGTCGTGTTATTATCCAAAAAAGTCGCTGGAATCTAAAGAATAGACATAAGCTACATTGTGTCGATAGGTATAGGATATAGAGTTATCCTTATATCTCTATGGACGCACTCCTGAGCTACTATTATATCAAGACTCTTCATTCTGTGGAGCCCAACAACTATATAAATATGCATTTACCTGTTGGATTCCGACTTGTGCTCTTTGCTGATATTTTCTGACTAATTTGTAAATTGAAAAGACAAGGAATGGAACGACAAGTTTGAGAAAAGTTGTCAGTCCACCGTAAAGACCTAGAATCGTGGTGATTACAATGATAAAACTGCCTGGTTCGAGTATTGTCACTGAACAATAATCAGGTTTACATTGTTCAAAAAATTGATTATATGACTTATTTGATGAACATGTTTCGACAAACATTTGTTGAACAATAGAGTTAACAGTATCATCTGAAGAAAAATGAGTTTCGCTCTTGTTCAATGGCACAAGATGATTGGATAAAGACATATTCAAATAGGTAGTGAGCAGATTAATACAAGACTGTTCGTAGAGACATTGGAGTGTACTTTGAAGAAGTGATTCAAGTGGAGTACAACCAACAAGATACCCTTTAATAAAAGGTGTCGATGATTGAGTACATGTCGACAATGTGGCACAATTGCACATATCACTGCCATAATATTGTGGCTTGAGAAAAAGCACACCACTTAGATAAATGTTCTTGGTAATATAATACCAGTTTGTCGAATAGGCGGATACGAATCCATTACTTTGCATTAGGCCACGTATCATCTGAAGCGAATTGTTAAATGAATTTGGTAGTGTTAATTGAAAGTCAATGAGTGACGCATTTGTCTGTTTCTCGAACAGATCGAAGTCAGTCATGAGAGTGGAGACGATAGAGGAAACAAGATATTGTTGTTGAGCATCATTTACAAAATCTTTTACCAGATTGCACAAGGAACGAAGTGCTTGAAAATGACTGAAAATAGTGCCTTGAAGAGTGAATGCGTTCTTTGTTGCATATGTTGAATCCAAATCATTGTATAATTCAAACAAGTCTTGTAGATATGAGTCAGAGGTGAAAGGACTCGTACACACTGGATGAAAGTTGCATTGCAATGTGATAAATGATGAATGCGCAATAGACAATCGAGAACATGGACAACTAACGGCATCTGATCCGTAGCGTTTTTGTAACTGCTGATATTGTTCGAGAGATGGTTTTGTTATTGTGAATGTATTCAAATAATAGATCAGCGATGTGTAGAGAATGATAATGAATAATGATATAGCGAGAAGCAGTAAATAGGCACGTGTTGCTACACATTGCTGTTCAATAGCAATTGTACGGTTTGTATCTTCGAATACATTCACTTTCTTAAACCAATCTCGAATCTTAATACCCAATGTCACAAAATGTGATGTGCGAGCAGCTAAAATTTATTTCATTAAACATGATCAAGGTTCAAATAAAAAATGTTCTTACTCGATTCTACAGGTGCCTGTTGATATCGTGATAACAGGCGTCGAATGATTCCAACACATATCATGACAAGAAACGGGACAAGAATGCGCAGAGAGACAGACAGTCCACCGATCAGACCAACAATTCTTGTTATTGTTTCGAGTAAACTATTGCGTTGTGGAATCGTATAGGAACATGACGATGGTTGACATTGAGCAAAATAGGATGAATAATTTGTAGAGTTAGACCAAGATTCAATGAACATTTCTGAAAGTAGAGAGCCAATTGTACTATTTATCATGAAATGACTTGCATGAGAAGAAGAATTGAGCCGCGTGAAGTTGTTAAAAGATGACACATTATAAAAGTTGATAATAATGTCCAAACAGTCTTGATTGTCATAGAAACATTTAAGTGTTGATTGTAGAAGTGATTCAACCGGTTGACAGGCAAAATACAACTCAGGTATAGTATATACTTGGATTTCTGCTGGATCTCCAATGAATAAGCCCCAATTCGTTTTACAGCTTGAATCAGTTGCACACGAACATATATGAGATGAATTACTATCGCTGTAAGTCGTTATAGACAAAGGGGCAGCATATTTAGGTGGGTCGCCAATTTCAATATAAGAATTACTACCTACGGCAGACACAATTTGGTTTACATGTGTAATATTACGCAGAAGTTGAAGGAAATGTAAAAAGGTACTTTTTGTTTCCAGTTGAAATTGATTGATAACAGAGAACATTTGATTTGTAAATTCATCCGCTGTAAGCAATTGAGTACCGACCAGTGTAGTATTTTGAAATGTTTGCAATGCACTGGCAATTGTTTCAGTAGAAAAATCGCACAGAGCTTCCAGAAGCACAAATAGCACCTGACTCCATGAAAAATCAGTACTGTCGATGTACGGCGCATATCGGGGCGATGACGGAGAGCGCATATCATCGAAAGCATCTATCCAGCGCTCTGATACAAAATCACTCGAGCATACTTGATGATAAAATGGGTGAAGTTGGGTGAATTGACGATAGAATACCGTTAGTTGTGTACATGGACATTGTAGGGAAGAAATTAAGTTGGTCTGAGACTGAGTCTGTAACTGTTGCACAGTACTAAATGAAGGTTTGTTCACTTGAATTAGTTTTATCTCGAAGCTCAACATCCCATAGAGTGTTAAAACGATAAGAGCAAGGATGAGCAGTGTAATATAGATTCGTGTTGTCCAAAGTTGTTGTTTGATATCCAATGGTTGTTGTCGAAGTGATGACTTGAACAGATTGAGATCGATAAGAGAATTCCATATAAGCTTTACCAGTGTCTGTGCGCGTTGCTTCCATGTTTGCATTGTTGTCACTAAATAAATAGAAAGTTTTACTTATACAATCTCAATTCAAACTTACCGATATCGTTAGAAGGATGTTGAGGCGGTGTTTTAGTAAAATATCGAACTATGAAGCCGACCACATATGGAATCACTAATCGAAGAACAACCGATAGACCTCCATACAGTCCAAGAAGAGCAGTAAATATGTATAAAAAGCTCGAGTGTTGATTGATTGAGTACGAACACGACCTTGGACGACATTGAGCAAAATAAACTGAATAGTTGAGTTCTGGTGAGATACTCTCTATGAATAAATTTCCAAGAATATCATTGAACGTGCCACTTTGATTTGTCGCTTTCTGTATGCTCAGAGCTGCAGGCGTCGAATTTGACGACCAATTGAAATACGTTACTATGGCATCGAGTTCACTTTGATTATTCAAGAAACTGTTGTCGAGTGACGAAAGAAGAAGTGATTCCAATGGCCAACAACCGGCAAACCAGTTTGCTACTTGAAATGTTACAGTGGATGGAAACCAATAAAATGATCTAGTCTGGTCGATATACGTGTAATTGTAGAAGGCAGACCACATATTACAAGTAGCATCTATAGAACACTGGCATAGGGCACTAGCTCCGTGTTGCCTAAATATAGTTATGCCTATGTCTCCACTCCAGTTTAGCCCGTCTGTCGAGTAAAGAAGTGCCATGTAAGCAGTTTGAATTCCAGACATGAATTGATTTCCCAATACGTACGTGCGCATAAACGAAAGAGAACGAAGGGCATTCGCGACACTGCTCGTTCGAAAGGTGGTAGTAAATGATACCATTTCAGCTTGCAATAAAGACTCGCTTAATAAATAAGCTGAGATTAGTTGATCATCGTATAATCCTTGAATATCATTATTGATAGCTGTTTGTGAGAATTTGCAGAGTTCTCGTAAAACTTGAAATTGTTGGCTAGCTGTTGCACGAAAATCTAACACATAGCGTGTGGACGTCTGATCATTGAAGAGCATATCGATCCATTTTTGGGAAACGAAATCACTGGAACATATTTCATGATAAGTTGGAATTATTTCGACAAATGAACGATATGAAGCCGATATTTCAGTGCATGGACATTTGAGGTTTGTGTCGTAGGTATTTTGCAATTCCATATATGTTTCGAGGGATGGGCTTCTCACTTCAATTTGTTGTGTTTTCACAGCTGACGCATCATAAATGAGGAGAATGGACATTGCAGAGAGAAGAAGGACAATGTAAACACGCGTTGACCATCGTTGAATGTTGATCGTCCGCTCATCAGTCAAATCCGTTTCGAAAAGATTCAACTCGATGAGAAATCGTCGCAATCGATGACGACGACGTAAGTCATCTCTTCTTTCCATCTCGCGTTCCCACAATTGGATTCTCAAAAAAGAAACTTTTGTTAATAACTCCGAGCACATGTTTAGCAAAACGCGATTTCTCAAATAAAATGGACAATACCGTATAGTTCCTTAGGAGTCTACTTACAGTTCACAAGATCTTTTTACAGAAGCGTATGCACTAGCACTGGAGTTCTTTCAATACTCTCAATACTAATTAACAGTTCATTCGCCGTGCCGCTAGAGATTGTTATATAGCACATCAATCCCATCAAAGTGTTGGTTGAGGTACGCATGAGTGAATATATGTGAGATATTTTGTTTACAGCTTACAGTCACACTCTAATCTCTTAGTCACTCATACAGACGCCGCCAATTAAATGCATCCTTCTCCACATGCTTCTAACAAAATAAGTTTTTGTTTACATCGATTTCATGTCATATATATGTTGAACTTGACTTTACAACTGTGAACTCAACTAATCGACTTTCAGTAACTCTTGGGGATATAGATGTGAGTGAGATTGTTGATGTGGGTCTAGTCTTGGGTGTTATATTTCAGAGATATTCATGGCAACGCTCCTACACCCAAATCACCGTGACATTCACAGGGTGGCAGTGACAGAATTTCAACCGCGATAGACGTCTCTGTTACACTGATCCTTCGCTATCACCGTCACCCACACCCATCCCGACCAGAGTAGGTTTTGAAAGATCTTCGCAGGCTCAGGAGGTCTGAGTAGACTCTGAAGAGTCTTACACGCTTCCGAGCACTGAACTATTCCCTGTATAATCTGAGTAAGCTCTGCAGAGTCCTAGAGCCTTTCTAGGATCCGGTTATGCGCTGAATATTTCTCTACCCTTTTGAGGACCTGACTATGACATGAAGAGCCCTATAGGTTTTCGAAGATCCGAGTATTTTCTGAAGATTTCTTTTGACTTTCCAGGAATCGGGCATGCCTTGCAGATACCTCTAGACTTTCGAAGAACCCAGTATTCCGTGAATATTTCTCTAGGGTTTCGAGGAACCGGGTGTGTCCTGTGCGATCTGAATAAGCCTTGGAGATCGGATACGCTTTCGAAGACCCCAGGACGTCTTGAGGATCCTAGTATGCCCCGAAAAAGCCTGGGTAAGTCCTGAAGATTTTTGTAGGCTTTTAAGGATGCCCCAAATTTTCTTATACACCTTCGTGGAACAGACTGTTGCCGGAATATTCTTCTAGGCTTTCAAGGATCCGACTATTCTCGGAATATTTTTCGAGGCTTTCGAGGTTGCGAGCATGCTCTGAAGACTTTTGCATAGTTTTTTTTATCCAAGTAGGGTCTGGAAGACTTTTATAGGTTATAGGAAAACCGAGTAAGTGCTATAAGATTGGAGCAGACTCTTAAGATTTCTGTAAGCTGTCGAGGATGCAAGTAGGTCCTTCAAGATCTGATTAGGTCCTGATGATTTAAACAGACTATGGAAGACCTTAGTATGCCGTGGAAGACAATGGTAGACGTTTAAAACCCCTTAGAAGCCCTTGAGAGATCGTCATAAACAGTTCATAGACTTCTATGTGTCTTTACAGATGTTTGAACAAATCTTTTATAGAATATATACAACTTTTTAATTATTATATAATCCAAAACCGCCATGAGCTGACGCTTTCGTCGTTCAAAAATCAACGCGTTCGATAGATTTCGTTTAGATTAGGTAATCTATGATAATTACAGTTAGAAAACGCATTACGAGCTTCTACATCATGTAACATATAACTTTATAAAGTGACAAAAGAAGAAAACGAAGATAAACACTTTACTAAGGTCACATCTTTTGACCAAAAAGTGACTTGATATACGACTAATATATTTTTTCTCAATAAAGAGAGAATCGTAGAGAGCATGCTGGAAGATCAAGACACAAAGATAGAGCAGAGAGACAAGAAGAACTTAGGAAAGATCAAAAAAGAAAATGGACGTCTCATTTATCTTCTCGAAACTAAATGACATTATCATAAGATAAAAAGGAAAGGTGATAAATGATCATTTAACTTCAGTTTGAAAATATTCCACTTCATAGATTACAAATATCTTCTAAAAACTATACATTATGGTCAGTATTGATTCTTTCTCTTTTTATATATTCATTTACATACACACACTTACCTCAAAGACAATACCAAACTAACTAATTGATGTAATACAATTTGAGAGCAAAAAAGAAAATGTAAACGTATTGTTATAACGTATAAATGCCTTTTTAACTTTCGTATTTCACTGACAGATATTCTCACTGAAAACTCAACATTATATACTCGACAGAGAGAGAAAAAAGAAAAGAAAGAGCTACCTTGGTGATGAATTATTGGGCATCTAATAGAGAAATACATTTCGATGAGTGGCATGTGTTGAATGAGCCTTTAGCAACGCGAGAGGAAAACATTGACAAAACAACTAAATGTAGAAAGAAAATAATAAATTAAATATAGTAGAAAATGTTTTTTTTTCTTTTTATTAACTGCAAAAAAATCAGATTAAATGGAATCTTCGATCTTTAAATTAAGATATAATTACATACGATCAAATCTTTATTCTACAACAGTCTAAGAATAAAAAATAACCGGATCGCGTTTTCCACAAATGAAAGGTTTTCTACCTAGAGACCATGATTTAAGTAAAATAAAATTAATTAATTAGTATACAATCTCTGAGTTTCCATACAGAACAAAATGAAATTCAACTTTGGTTATGATGAGAAAACTGGAATAATGTCGAACTTCGTTAAAAATTCTTTTCTATTCAAGTCTTCGAAGAAAGATGAGCTCAAGGACAATAGTTTTAATATCTTAGATCTTTCAAATTCTTCTCATTATCAATTCGAGCATTAATGTATGAACATCAGGCAAATGGCTCACTGCATGAACAAGTAACTTGTTATTTTCTGTGAGCGAGTTGTTATAGCAATCTATTAACATCTGAAGAACACAAAAGAAAGTGGATATTCTCTTTCAAGTCATTACAAAAGTGGCACACACACATCTAATTGATGAATCACACTGTTAGTAGAGTTAAAATAAATATTCCGGATAGCAACAAACTCATCTTTTTGAAATGTTTTTTTTCTTTCTTTTATTTTATTATATATTTTTTTTAGTCGTTTTTATTTGTGTTGTATAAGTTTCCCTAAAATCAACATGTTATATTCTTCAATCGTGTACAATATAAACGAGTGTTAAAGAACATAATCTTTTCTATTTAAAAAAAAGATTACTTCATCCTTAACAGGATTTGGTGTCACATGCTCTATTGGTGTTTTGAAAATCCGTTTAAAAGTCTTTTTTCTTTTCCTCCAAGTAAATCATATAATTAAATAAAATAACTGTAATGATCACAACACAAAGAAATCAAGTGTTTTTTTTCTTCTTCAGCTCAAAGATCATAGGCTTACAATGTCTCCTAAAGTGATTCGTTTTATTTAATTCTCGTCGTTAACTTCAATGTTTCTGATATCATCTCAAATACTTTTGTATATCGATTTTTGAATAAGTTTATATTTAACAATTGTTTTATGAAATGTCCTATAAAAGTAATTGATTTTTATTGATCAAGATAATAATTGTGATGTTTTGAAGTAGATTTTTATGTTTATATTAACACTATAGTCAGAGATGGTTAATTATATCTTAGCTATCTTAAATCAAACATTTTTTATTTCTTAATATTTGTTCTCGAAATTTGTTTATCGTTCACTTTAATTAGAAAACAGTTTTTTCTTTTTTTTCAAATGATGGTAGCATTTTCTTACTTTTAATTACATCAAAATGTTTATTCTAGAAAAAGATGGTATCCAATTGGTTACAGATAACTTTCTGGGAATATTTACTTCTTTTTGTTTTATCCTCTCATAGAAACCATCGATATATTTGTTTATAAACTCGCAAAGAGAACCGCCCGAGGTGATTCAGACCATCGAGGCTGAGATTTTGCGCATAAGTAGAGTCTGATGTGGTTAGAAAAATCATAAAAGGATAAGGGTATATATACCTTGCTTCTTGAATTATGACCATTTTACTAGATATATTGTGAATAATAAGGGATTCGCTAAAAACTCATATTACCGAATTTTGATCTGAAATTTTGTCTATAGATAGGGCTAATGACTCTCAAAATATGCAGAAAGTTTCAGCTGAAAAGAATGTTCCTTTGTCGAGATATTAAATTTTCAAAAGATAGTCGTTTGCCACAAACATGTCGCAAAGATGAGTTTATTTCAAAAATAAATATCTCGACAAAGGAATATTCTTTTCAGCTGAAACTTCAGCATATTTTGAGAGTCATTAGCTCTATCTATAGACAAAATTTCAGATCAAAATTCGGTAGCATGATTTGTTTTAGTGCATCCCTTATCATTGATAATATATGAAGTAAAATGGCCATAGTTCAAGAAGCAAGGTACATGGACCCTTATCCTTTTAGGATTTTTCCAGTATTATCGGACTCTACTTATACATAAAATTTCAGCCTCAAAACTCTGAATCACCTCTGGCGGTTCGCTCGTCAGTGAAAAGAAACTAGATGCTATGCTAAGTGCCACAATAAGATGGCTAATGATGAGAGTGGGGTGTGGGTGTTGATATAGGTTTCTAGCTTCTCTTAGTCCACACCCACAGCTTCTACTCACAAATAAATTTTACGTAAAGTATTACAGTAAAGAAACGAAGAGGGAAAAGACTTTAGTGCAAGGGTGTAGTTTCGGAGAGTATATATGAAACGGTAAATTCCACTTTCGCCGAAAATTTTTTTCGCCGATGATGAATTTCGTCGAAAAAAAATCGCCGAATGAATCTCTCACCGAAAGCCCATACAAACTGCATATAATTGATCTCATAGGTAACAATTGTGTTTTGGATAATTAGTCTATGATACCAAATCAGTTGATCTCCAGGTGGACCGACCTTCAAGCTAGACGGTTACCAACTGACTTGGCTACCAACTGAATTGGTTACCAACTGACTTGACTACCAACTCATATGTTTACCAACTCGTATGAATGGATGTGGATGTGAGTGAGGGTCTGGGTGTGAATGTGGGTGAGGGTCTGGGTGCGAATGTGGCTGTGGGTGAGGGTCTGGGTGTGAATGTGGGTGAGGGTCTGGGTCTAGGTGTCTATCATCTCACAATCTACCCGCACTCATCCATCTGAGTTGGTAGCCAAGTCAGTTGGTAGCCAAGTCAGTTGGTAGCCAAGTCAGTTGGTAGCCAACTCAGATGGTAGCCAAGTCAGTTGGTAGCCAACTCAGATGGTAGCCAAGTCGGTTGGTTGCCATCTGAGATGGCAACCAAATGACACGGGAGACATCTGACTTGGAATGCGGCCCACTTGAAGATCGCTTGATTTGGTATCATAGACTTATTATCCAATACACAATTGTTGCTTGTAAGATCAATTCGGTAAATTTCATTTTTCGGCGAACTTCCTTCGGAGAAAATTCGTTTTCGGCGAAATGTGCCTTCGGCGAAAAACTTTTTCGGCGAAGGTGGACTAAATCGAACGATCATATACAGCTTATATCAGAAGCTTTCTATTCCCGTTCTCAAGAATAGAGAACACAAAGACGTGTTGAGGGTGCGGGCACCGGAGTGAGTGATAATATCGTCTTTATCTTATACTTACACCCGTCAGTATAAAATATAACTTGTTTAGGAGAGATAAAGACGTCACACGTATAATTATATTAGTATGTATTGTGATGATCAGTTAATTAAAACAAAATTTCAAAGTTATCAATAATAAAAGAATAATAATATATTATTAGAGATATTTTCCTAACTAAAAATAATAATCTTGTTCTTCTTTAGTGATAAAACAATTGAAATAAATTAATCGCAGAATGAACTTTTAAATAACGAATCTTGTTTGATAATTGATTACATATAGAAGCATTATTCCAATTATCTGTTAATATTTGTAATAAATTAATACCCACTACTAATGAATATAAATCAGGTATACTTTTTACACATATTTTAATTCCAAGAATGTATATGTCATCATCATTGTCAGTATTTTTTCTTGATGCATTATAGTTTCTGAACTAGAATGACTGAAGTTTTGAGAGTATGAGTAACGCATGTTAGAAGCTTGAAGAAATAAAATATATTGGTTATTTATTCGATTGTTCTTTTTATTATAATCCAATAGGCTAAAGTGAAATATCATTAATCGACATTTTAAATAGATATATAGTACATTCTAGGGTGTGATGGTTTGAGTATATGTTGTAAGCAAAGGAAATACCCATACCCTAAGAAAAAAAATCTATTATTTGTTTTATAAGTTTTGAGAAGCAAAGAAATTCGAAGTCAACAACCAGAAATTTAATAAAACGTTCAAAATGACATATTTTTAAGAGAAAAAAAATTAGACTTGTCCAATGACTGTGTTTTCCTCAATGAGTCTGGCCAACTTCAAAGCGAATCGGACAATAATTATCTGCAAAGAAATCAAATTATAGTATTAATAGAAATAAAAGAGATCGAATACGTACTGTAAAAATGAAAAAACTAAGAAACACAATCAAATAAATGAACACATATACTGAAAATCCAATCATCATGTTTTTTATGCCAGTTCTGTCAGCAAAATATAGAGCAATTGTGTTGTATTTAACCACACCCATAACATTGAAAGGAAATTCATCAAGGCCTAAACTTGCTAGAACATCCATAAAAATTGTTCCAAGTCCAATAGCCATAAAACAAAGCACGACCGCACCCGACCAAGCGAACTGAAGAGAAAAGACAAAGATCAGTTTAATTCGAACATTTCATTGTTTTTATAACTTTCAGTAGCTATTTACTAAAATTTTGATATATTTATACATCTGTACTATAGAAACAAGAGTTAAGTTTCAGACATAAAGTCTAAGTTCTGAAATTTTCGTGAAATGGAAAATAATATTCACTGTTTCAGAATTGATTAGTAGAATCTTATCAAAACAAACTGTATTCAATTTTATGTCAAATATGTTTTTTACAGAATTTGTATCAGAAAAAAAATCAAATAATATTACATACCACACGTAAGCCTTTGTCCGAATATCTATAGCTGACGAATAATCCATAGCCATAGAAAGCAACTGACGCAATTGATGCAATTAACACAACGAACGCAATAACATCAACAAGTTCTGTGTTTGCTTGTGAATTTCTAGTATAGTTTACGATTCGAACAAATGTGCTGATCAAACAAAAACCCTGCAAAATTTATTATTCAAAATCAGTAAAAAATCAAATACGTCAAGTATATAATCAATGTTAAATGATTCTACAAAAAGAAGAATATTCGTAGTCGGAAATGAAAAAGTCTTGACAAGGTTAGATTTTTTTAGATCTTAATTGGGACTCTCAAAGCTCTTAACAAAATTTTCTTCTCTATATAATTACTAGAATGGTACTCCGAGACACAAATATTTTTGTCAACTATTTATTTTGTTGACTATGACTAACACGTTTTTATCTCGTAGATCACTGAGATTACATATAGAACGTTAAATTAAATATGTGTTTCATGATAATCATCAAAAATCCAGCACATTTCAATAATGAAAAATTAGTCGTGTTGAACGTATTACAAAGCGACAGTTTTTAAATTTTCTATTTTTCTATTGAAATAGTTTCGAAATATTATAAATTTTTAAATGAAATAGAAATGCATGATATAGAGATTGCTCATCATCACTTTAGTATTATTAATAAAAAACAGTAATAAAAACTTACAAGACAAGTGCTAAGCATAATGAGAAGAACTGTACGAGATCGTTGTACTTGAGGATCATTAACTTGTGCCAATGGTTTAATAGTAAGAGTATAATGATCATTCATGATAACCATGTTTTCGGGCCCTCGTTTGTGTTGCATTTAAGTAATGTGCAAGTATTTAGACGTCTGCTTAAGCGCTGGAGAATACAGTTCCAAATAAAATAGAAATAATAACTGAAATAATAAAAAAGAAAAATTAAGAAGATGATATAAATTTTGAGGATAAGTGTGGTTATCGCTGTGAATCGATCTTTTTTTTGCTCACACCCACGCTTTTATTCGACATACACATATCTTTATATATCGGAAGTGGACGAGTAAAAAATGAACAAAAGAAATATATGATAGATTAATCAACAATGCACCATCATTGTAAAGTAAAATTGATATTAAATATAATCATGATATTTTCATATATAAATACTCTTTTGTATTATATCTAGCATGAACAGAAAGTGTCACAATGACAAACAAAACGTGTTATAACTAGAATGAACAAGAAATAACACGTTGATTCTCTTGAAAAAAAAAGTACTACTTATAAAAACTGATTTGTTTAAAATTATGCTTTATAAATATTTAAAATATTCTGAAACATTATTTTCGGAGTATAATAGGATATTTGTAATTAATATATAACTCTCTGGATTTTATTTATATACCTTTTCTTTTCCAGAGGACACAGCATTTATATACTGTAGAACGCAAAATTTAAGAATCTTGAAAATGAACAGAATCATTTTTTATGAAGACATAGCTCGTACGCTATAATTAAAACAGATTTTATCCATATTTTATTTGCAAATATGTATATGTCATCATCATTCTCAATATTTTCTTGTTTGTACTTTAGTTTTTGAAGTACAATAAATGAAATTTTAAGAGAATGAGTAATGTATATTAGACTCATCACACTCAGATGTATAACGATTAGTAAGTTTAAAGAATTAAAATATATTGTTGACACATTTGACTGTCGTTTTTATTATAAGCCGATAGGCTACAGTGAAATGTCATTAATCGACATTTTAAATAGATATATAGTACATTCTAGGGTGAGTGACGCCAGATGGATGTTGGTTTGGGTATGTGTTATAAGTAAAGGAAATATCCTACATTTACGCCAATCTACTCTCATCATAGTTTGAAAATATTTGAGATAATAAGCATTTGTTCGATTAAAACTTATACTCGATAATACAAAAAAAAATGAGTATTTGTTTTATAAGCTTTGAGAAGTAAAGAAATTCGAATTCAGCAACTAGAAATTTGAATAAAACGTTCAAAATGGCATATTCTTCGAAGTAAAAAAATTAAACTTGTCCAATGACTCTGTTTTGCTCAATGAGTCTAGCCAACTTGAAAGCGAATCGGACAATAACTATCTGCAAAGAAATCGAAATATAGTATTAATAGAAATAAAAGACAGTGAATACTTACTGTCAAAATGAAAAAACCAAGACACGGAATAAAAAGTTTGAATATAATTTCTAAAAATCTAGCCATCGTGCTTTTTCCGTTCAACGCAACGTCTATAACGAGCACACTTCGTACAGTATCCGGGATAAGCCATGCAAGCCCGATTCCTATCAAACCAACCATGATTATACTCAACCAAGCGAACTAAAGGCGAAAAACAAAGATCAGTTTTAATTCGAACATTTCATGTTTTTTTTTAATTTTGTGTGACTATTTACTATAATTTTGATATATATATATGTCTTTACTATAAAAACAAGAGTTAAGTTTTACCAATAAAGTCTAAGTTTTAGATGTTTTTTGAAATAAAAAATAAGATTTATTGTTTCGAAATTGATCAGTAAAATCTTATCAAAACAAACCGTATTCAGTTTTATGTCAAATGTCTTTTTTATATAATTTGTATCGGAAAAAGTCAAATAATATTACATACCACGCGTAAGCCGGTTTCCGAATATCTATAGCTGACCAATAATCCAAAGCCATAAAAAGCAATAAACACAATAGAAATAACAACTTCTGTATTTTTTTGTAAATTTTCTTCATAGTTGGCGATTTCAGCCAATGTGCTGATCACAAAAATACCCTGCAAAAATTATTATTCAGAATTAGTAAAAAATCAAACACTTCGAATATACAGTCAACGTCAAATGATTCTACAAGAAGAAGAATATTTATAGTCGGAAATGACAAAATCTTGAAAAGATTAGTTTTTTTTAGATCTCGATCTAGATTCTCAAAACTCTTAATAAAGTTTCCTGATGTATATACTGGAATGCTACTCCCAGATGCAATTAGTTCTGTCAGCTATTTATTTTGTTGACCATTAACACGATTTTCTCTCAAAGATCATTCAGATTATGTATAAAATAGATTAATTTTCATTCTTATTTAGAATAATGTGGATTAGTTCATGTTAAATTATAAGTGTCCGTCTCATGATAATAATCAAAAATCTAATTCATTTCTATGCTGAAAAATTGTGTCTTGGTGAAAGTATTCAAAAAAGAAATTTTCCGAACTTTTTGTTTTATCAAAATAAGATGAGTTAGTATTTTTCGATCAATGATTAAGTTTTATACATTTCCAGAATCTCGAATAAAAATATTCAGTTTTAATTGAATACAATTTTATCTGTTTAGTCGAATGTTTTTATTGAAATAGTTTCGAAATATCACAAAGCTTTAAAAAAGTTTTATTATTTTTCTTAATAACTTTTAGACCATAGAAGCTTATATAAATTTTAAATGAAATAGAAATTTATGATTTAGAGATCGTTTCATCGTCACTTTTATATTATTAATAAAAAACAATAATAAAAACTTACAAGACAAATACCAAGCACACTGAGGAGAACTATACGAGGTCTTTGTACTTTAAGATCTTTAACTAGCGCCAATGATCTCGTAGTAGGATTATCAGGATTATTGAACATAACCATGTTTTCGGTTCCTAATTCGTGTTGCATTTGAGTGAAATATGCAAGTATTTAAATGTTTGAACAAATGCACGAGAATACAGTTCCAAATAAAATACGAGTAATAACTGAAATAATAAAAAAGAAAAATTAAGAAGATGATGCAAGTCATCTTTTTGTAGGAAGTAAACGAGAATATAAAGAAAAAGAAAAAGAAAAAGAAAAAGAAGGAAGATGATGTAAACAGGGTTGCCATTTCTTCCGGATTTTCAGATTTCTTCCGGATTTTCAGATTTTTTCCGGATTTCTGGGGGGATATCCGGATTTTGAAAGTTTACCTGTTTTTTTCCGGTTTAGGATATTTTTCATTTAAAAAATTGCATTTTAGCTATTCATATATATTTTTATTTATATTTTAGAAACTTTTATTGATTTAATGGTGGTTTTGTGCTTCCTTCTATTAGTCTTTAGACGACTAATTGTCTTTTCCGTCCTAGTCTATACTTTTTCTTATGTAATCTATTAACAATAGTAAAAAAAGTCGCTTCTATTTTAATGTTATCCTTCTTTTTCAAATTCAGAATGTCTGATCAAAGGAATAGAATGTCAACAGATCTTATTGCGGCTGAGTTGAAAATTCGTTTAAATGCACCTATATCTTGTACACAAGTTTATGACTTTTTTCTATCGAAACCGGATCTGTTAAAACTTATTCACTCTAGTGAAAAATATTGTATTAGAAAAACAACGTATTATCTAACATGTAAATGTATAGTTTATGGTTTATTATTTATTAAGTTCACTATGTTCTGACATTTTTTTCATTGAAATATATATTTTTTGGAGATTTAGAACAAGACCATTGATATTTTGATTGAGAAACTGAAGTTTAATAAACTAAAATGGTCTCTAAAAATCTTTTCGGATTTTTTCCGGATTTTGAGAAAAAATTTCCGGATTTTCAACTATAGCATCTGGCAACCCTGGATGTAAATCTTGAGAGTGAGTGTGGTTATCGTTGTCGATTCATCTTTTCTTTACTCACATCCACACTTTTATTCGACATATACATATCTTTATATATCAGGGGGCGTACGAGTAAAAAATGAACAAAAGAAATATATGATAGATTAATCAACAATGCACAATCATTGTAAAGAAAAATTGATATTAAATAAATCATGATATTTTCATATATAAATACTCTTTTATATTACATTTAGCATGAACAGGAAATGCCACAACGACAAACAAAACGTGTTATAATTAGAATGAATAAGAAATATCACGTTGAATCTCTTAGGGAAAAAAAAAGAGTATTACTTATAAAAACTGATCTGTTTAAAATTATGCTTTATAAATATTTAAGATATTCTGAAACATTATTTTCGGAGTATAATATGATATTTGTAATTAATATATAACTCTCTGGATTTTATTTGTATCGTTTTTCTTTTCCAGACGACATAGCATTTATATACTGTAGAACGCAAAATTTGAGAATCTCAAAAATAAACAGAATCATGTTTTATGAAGACATAGCTCGTATGCTATAATTAAAACAGATTTTATACATATTTTGTTTGCAAATATGTATATGTCATCATCATTGCCAATATATATAGTTTTTTGTTTGTGCTTTATAGTTTCTAAACTAGACTGACTGATATTTTAAGAGTATGAGTGATGTATACTAGACTCACCACACTCAGATGTATAACGATTAGTAAGTTTAAAGAATTAAAATATATTGTTGGCTCATTTGATTGTGTTTTTTATTATAACTCGATAGGCTAAAGTAAAATGTCATTAATCGACATTTTAAATAGATATATAGTACATTCTAGGGTGGATGAGAACGGATAAATACTGGTTTGAGTCTGTGTTATAAGTAAAGAAAATATTCTACATTTACGCCAATCTACTCTCATTATAGTTTGAAAATATTTGAGATAATAAGCATTTATTCGATTGAAAATTACACTTGACAATACCAAAAAAAAATGAAGATTTATTTTATACACTTTAAGAAGCAAAGAAATTGGAATTCAGTAACTAGATATTAAACAAAACATTCAGAACGACATATTTTTCCAAGAAAAAAAATTAGATTTGTACAGTGACTTGATTTTCCTTGATGAGTCTGGCGAACTTGACAGCGAACTTGACAATAATTATCTGCAAAGGAATCGAAATTTAGTATTAATAGAAAGAAAAGACACCGGATACTTACTTGCAAAATGAAAAAACTAGTATATACAATCAAATAAATGATCATATATACTAAAAGTTTAACCATCATGTTTTTTATGTTAGTCTTGGCAGCAGAATGTAGAGCAGTTGAGTTGTTATTAACTGAGTCTATAGCACTGAAAGCAGCACCTGCAACGGTTAAATCTACTACAAACCTCCGGAAAATCAATTCAAGTCCAATACCCATAAAAATGACCGTGACCGCACCCAGACAAGCGAACTACAGGCGAAAAACAAAGATCAGTTTTAATTCGAATATTTCATTTTTTTTAATTTTGAGTAACTATTTACTAAAGTTTTGATATATATATATATATATATCTGTACTATAGAAACAAAAGTTAAGTTTTAGCAATAAAATCGAAGTTCTAAAGTTTTCTCGAAATGAAAAATAACATTCACTTTCTCAAAACAAACCGTATTAAGTTTTATGTTGAATATTTTTTATAGAATTTGTATCGGGAAAAAAATCAAATAATATTACATACCACACGTAAGCCTGTTTCCGAATATCTATAGCTGACCAACAACCCAAAGCCATAGAAAGCAATTGGTACAATAGAACCAACAACACTTGTATTTGTTTGTGAATTTCCTGTATTTTTTAAGACTTGAACAAATGTGTAGGCCAAAGAAATACCCTGCAAAATTTATTATTCAAAATCAGTAAAAAATCAAATGCTTCGAATATACAATCAATGTCAAATGATTCTACAAGAAGAAAAATATTCAGTTTTAATTGAATACAATTTTATCTGTTTGGTCGAATGTTTTCAGTGAAATAATTTTAAAATATTATAAGATTTAAAAAAAGTTTCATTATTTTTCTTAATAACTTTTAGATCATAGAAACTTATATAAATTTTAAATGAAATAGAAATGTATGATTTACAGAGTGCTCATCATCACTTTAGTATTATTAATAAAAAAAAGTAATAAAAACTTACAAGAGAGATACCAAGCATAATGAGGAGAACTTTACGAGATCGTTGTAATTGAGGATCATTATCTGGCGCTAATCGTCTCGTAGTATGGGTATCAAGATTATTGAACATAACCATGTTTTCGGTTCCTAGTTTGTGTTGCATTTGAGTAATGTATAAGTATTTAAATGTTTGAATAAACACACGAGAATACAGTTCCAAATAGAACAGAAGTAATAACTGAAATAATAAAAAAGAAAAGTTAAGAAGATGATGCAAGTCATCTTTTTATAGGAATAGGAAGTAAACGAAAATGTAAGGGAAAAGAAAAACAAAGAAGATGGTATAAATCTTGAGAGTGAGTGTGGTTGTCGTTATGAATTCATCTTCTTGTTACTCGCATCCACACTTTTATTCGACATATACATATCTATATATATATATCAGGAGCACATGAGTAAAAAAATGAACAAAAGAAATATGTGATAGGTTAATCAAAAAATCTACAATCATTGTAAAGAAAAATTGATATTAAATAAACTATGATATTGGATATACAAATAGTCTTTTATATTGTATCTAGCATGAACAGGAAGTGCCACAATGACAAACAAAATGTGTTATAATTATAATGAGCAGGAAGTGTCAAATTAACAAACAAAACGCGTTATGATCAGAATGCACAAGAAATAACACGTTGATTCTCTTGAAAAAAAAGAATACTATTTATAAAAACTGATTTGTTTAAAATTATGTTTTATTAATATTCAAGATATTCTAAAACATTATCCTTGGAGTGAATATAATATTTGTAATTAATATATAACTCTCTGAATTTTATTTACACAGCTTTTTTCTTTCAGTTGAAGTAACATTTACATACTCTACAACGTAAAACTCGAGAATCTCTAAAATAAACCATCTTGAGGGTGTGAGTATTGGTGGACGCGTGGTGAATGTGAAGATTTGATTGCACCTTCTTTTCACCTTTACTCATATATCCACATCCACATCCGAGTTACGTGGTAATTATTGTTCCAATCCGTATTTGTGTTCTCTTTAAGAATATCTTCTTTACATTTTGTCGATATGCTGAAGATAAAAGATAATAAATGTAGAAACTAGTGCAGACAGGTGTAAGACCAAGAACATAACTTATAGCTGAAAAGAGTCCTTCAATCGCTTGACTCATATCACTTTTTATATCGTTTGCTGTTACAGTTGAATAAATAAGCCTGACGCATGGAGAAATAGTCGCCAAAGAGAAGAATAGAATCTGTAAAATTAGGATTATCGAAAATTGTCTGTCGATATTTTGTTTCTTGATGTTCATCTTCTGCGTCTGACGTTGATCTACAGAAATATGAGCGTTATTGCCATCATTTTTTATAGCAGAGATCTTAGTAACGGTGAATACGGATGTTGTAACATTTGTAGCGGCTCTTGTATTACGAGGGTTCACTTGATGCATACTTTTCAGATTTCGATAGGTAAGAACACCAAAAATCGTCAAAACAATAATAGGTAGGAATGCGGATATAATGAAACCAATGAAATATGTAAAATAAAAATTGTAAATTACAGACACATTAATACACATTGGTTCATCAAAACTATTATCGATATACCAATACATTAAGTCAGGTATCGACACTAGAAGAGACACAAAGATTGCAATTAAAATTGAAATTTTAGCTATTTTCATTGAACTTCGTTCCCGACGTGAGGCAATGCGACTAGTAGAGTGATATCGATCAATAGATGCTAGACATAATGCTATAACCATGAAGGTATAAAAAGTATCACCTAGATAATACATCAGTTTACACCACCATAGATAACTTTCTGTACCATTTTTACCATTGATTAAACCGACAACAGTTGGTAGAAGATATATTAGAATTGCCAAACAATTACTTATTTCTGTTGTCAAAAAATAGATAGAACATGGATTAGTTCTATAATTTTTTGATGAAAATATTATAATATTGATAGAGTTACCAAAGAAACCAGTAATAATTATACAAAGATGACCATATAGTAACACTTGAGTAGAAGCGAAATTGATGGTATCCACAGTAACAGATGACATATTTGAAAACAGAAAGTGAAATAATGTCACTAACTTTTATTAATATAACAGTTTATATGAGTGAGAAATGTTTGTCTATTTCCGTCAAGTATAATTTAGCTGATATAAGAATTCATCTCTGATTGATGTACTAGAAAAAGTGTTTTATCTTTGATCTTAATTAAGAGAACTCGTAGGTAGATATACAATTATAGTTCTTTCCCTTGTGTCTTCTTTTTTATCAGCAGGAAAAAGAAGTTTTAACAAATCAAAAACAAGAAAATATTATTCATAGACAATAAAATAAATAGATGAGAAGCTTGCCGATCCCTTTGAAGAGAAACAGGCACTCTCTATCTTTTTAAGGAAAAACTGATCACCGAATCGAGCATTTTCTATTAGATTGTCATGCACACGATGTTACTATATCTTTTTGGTTATATCAAAAAATTAATTTTTTTCAATACGCCTCAATAAACTCCTAAAAGTTTTTTATGTTGAGTAGAGATTCACAAAATAATTAACAAATATTATATACGTCAAAATTGAAACGTTAGAATAAATTATGCTATTTATAAGTATACGGAAAGCTATGCATAAATTGTGATTTTCATATTTTTGTAGAATTTCTAACAAAAGATCTGAAATAGTCTTTGACGTTACTCTCAACAGTACATCGAAGGTCAAATGATAAGTACTTATGTTATAGACATCACAAACTACTTCAATTTCTAATCCAAATTGAGAATATAATAATAAAATTTGAGGATAGGTACGTAACGTATTCTTTATACATAACGATCAACTGCTCCTTTTGCATTGAATCAACACAATGACATCACTTGTTGAAAAAATTCTATAAGATATATTTTAGGAGGTTTTTGTCAATAGCCTATTTGTTTATCGTAGTCACATCGTTTTTTCTTCATAATAGCCTCACATAAATCAAGGTTAATGAGTATTGGTTACCATTAAGGGAAAAATTTAGGTTTTATCAACCGCACATTTATTATGTTATAATTCTTATTTTGATCAAATCAAAAACAACCTCTCCGTTTCATTTATTTGCACCACCTGTGTACAAAAAAAAAAGATGAATATTTTTATGTTATATGCATACAAAAATAGAAATTTAGAACATAAAAGAAAAACAGAAAAAAAAACAAAATCGATCTATACTGACACAGAACGAAAGAATCATAATACAAAATAGTTATTCATGTGCGCTAATCGTTGTTTTTTTACATTTTTATTATATCGTAAAATACGTCTTTGAGTCTTACGTACTCATCAACCATATCGATACTTTGTACTTGCAAATAATAATGGATAATCCTCCACCTCCTGATCGTCAAATAAATTCAATTCCATATCCTCGAACAAGTTTATTAACTGAAGAGAGATTATTTGATCCATCAACTGGTTTACCATCTATTAGCCGTTTAACAAAACATTTACAAGATGAAGGTCGTCTTGATGAAAGATGTGCTTTACGTCTTGTTGAACTTGCTCGAAATATCTTCGAACGTGAACCAAATATATTAGTTGTTCAACGACCAGTAACTATTGTTGCTGATATACATGGACAATTTTATGATCTATTAACAATATTAGCAGCTGGTGGTGATCCAGCTAAAACTCGTTATTTATTCTTAGGTGATTATGTTGATCGAGGTCAATTTGAATGTGAATGTATATTTTTATTATTTGCACTCAAAATTAAATATCCCAATAATATTAATTTACTTCGTGGGTATGTTATATTTTCCTAAGATTAATATATAAAATCATCTTTTTGTTTTATTTCTATCAAAGAAATCATGAAACTCGTCAAATGACAAAAGCATTTCAATTTAAATTAGAATGTGAAAAGAAATATTGTTCAAAAGCATTGTACAATGCTTGTATGAATGCTTTCGATGCATTACCTATATGTGCTCATGTTGATTCACGTTTTCTCTGTATGCATGCCGGTATATCACCTGATATTCAAACATTAGAAGACATTGCAAATCTTGATCGTTTTAAAGAAACGCCTCATTCAGGTCCATTATGTGATTTACTTTGGTCTGATCCAAGTGAAGATTTTGATACAGTTAGTGATGCACAACCAAATTTTAAAGCAAATAATGTTCGTGGTTGTTCCTATTTTTTTTCATATTATGCATGTCGAGATTTTCTTTTACGAAATAATCTCTTATCAATAATACGCGGACATGAAGTCCAAAAAGATGGTGTACGATGGTTTCGAAAATCATCTCGTACAAATTTTCCTGTTGTTATTTCACTTTTTTCAGCACCGAATTACTGTGATACATATAATAATGTTGCGGCTATACTTAAAATTAGTCCAGATCAAAAATTATCTGTTATACATATTCAACCACATGGGCATCCATTCGTTTTACCAAATTATGAAAATGGTAAAAAAATAAATGAAATATTTTTCTTTTTCAATGATTATTATTATTATTATTATAGGATTTCAATTGGGTGAACGATGTATTGTTTATTTTGCTACACAACTTCTTCTTTCGTTTCTTAATATGTATTCACCTGACGAATTAGCTGCAGATGATGGTCGTATGGACAAAACTGGTATGGAATTATTAAAGAAAAAGAAATTAATTGAATCAATGGAGCATGCATATAAGGAAGTGAAAAAAACAAATAATATTGCACTTAATTTACGTGGTCTTACACCATCTTATAAAGCTTATAAAGAATTATTAGCTCGACCAGATGTCAAGGCATTAGTTCATGAAGCTGAAAAAGGACGAATTAAAGATTATGATCAAGCTTTACAATTAGATCAAATATTTGAACGACGACCATCAACTTAATTATATTAATAAACAATATAAACATTCAATTACTTATTTTAACATATTTTTTATTAACCAATAAACTAATTTTAATTTAACAATAAAATAAAACAAAATAAAAATTTGATTGTTGTTGATTTCTCATGAGTAAAATATGAAATATCTGAAAGAAAAAAATAAATTGTTAAAGATATTTTGTAGAAATCTAATTAATTTTTTTTGTCTATCTTTAAAAAATAATAATCTAATTCTGATTGTTCAACTTGACTTGGTGCATGAGCCATAAGATCTCTTCCAATACTTGTTTTTGGAAAAGGTATAACATCTCGAATATGTTCAGTTTCAAGTACTAATGCAAGTAAACGATCTAAACCAAGTGCAATACCACCATGGGGTGGTGCACCATATTCAAGTGCTTTTAATAAATGTTCTAAATGTTCAATAGGTAAATGAAGAATATCATTAAGTATAAAACGTTGTAAATATGAATCATAAATTCTAATTGAACCACCACCAACTTCATAACCATTTAAAACAAGATCATAATGTTGACCGATTATAGTTGACCAATGTTTTT
>CAJNOI010000045.1:109950-161917 GCA_905250115.1 Adineta steineri | reverse complement strand
AAAAAAACGAAAAGAAAGAAGGAATAAGTGCGGCAGCATACTATACAATATAACTACCGTCAATCGATCACCATCACCTCTCGTCAAGAGAAAAAGGAAAAAAAGAGCATGTATTATATAATTATATATATGAGCATCATTTTCTTTTCTATTCGTCACTCCCCAGCAGCAGCATATTGATGTGTATAGAAAAAAAAAGGAGAAGTGAATCTTATTTTTCACCATGTTCTCTCTTCGAAATAAATACAAATCGGATAGAACATCTGTTCAAATGTCAATTCATAGTAAAACTATTGACATTGTCGTTTTATATAAATGTGATTACAACTAGAAGGCATCACTATTAAATCCATGGTGATGTGCATGTAATGTTGAAGGACAATTTATGACAGGAAAGAGAACGCATACACGCGTATATACTTACACATTTATATAACGTACTAGTAACTAATATTTAAGCAAACTTTATGTAGATATTTTTATTGAAATTTATTTAACCATAAATATTTTATGTTTTAGACAATGGCTGATACAATATTAAAATTAAGTCGTAGTCTTCTTAAAATCGATACACATAAAGATTTTCTATCCGATCAAATTCATTATCAAATAACATTTACAGTATTAATTATCTCTGCAATAGCATCAACAAGTCTTCAATTTTATGCTGATCCTATACATTGTGTTCAACCAGCTCAATTTACTGATGGTTATACATCATTTGCACGAACATTATGTTGGTTAAATAATACATATTTTTATCCTCAAACCTATACACGTTTACCAATGAATAAACATGAACGTTTACAACATACATTACATTATTATCAATGGTTACCATTTATTTATATAATTCAAGCATTTTTTTTTATAGTACCACATTTGTTATGGATAAGTTTTTATAAACGAAATGGTTTAAATCCTGGTTTAATCGTTGAACAAGGAAATAAATTTGATGATAAACCAGAAATAAGTCGTCGAATTGCAAAAGAAATTGAACGATATTTAATGTGTAGACAATTAGCACAATGTAAAAAAAAATTATTACTTCGAAATGTTACTGATGATAATCATCAAACAACATCTTCACCACTTCTTCTACCAAATATTTCATTTCGTATTCGATATCATACATATTATCTTGTTATACTTTATCTTCTAATAAAATTAATTTATATTATTAATATTATTGTACAAGTTGTTCTATTAGATACAATTTTATCAACAGGAAAATATGGATTTGTTCGATTTGGTTTTGATACAATGAAATATTTATTTCATTCATCAATACGTGAACGTATTACAGAATTATCATATCAACATCAACAATTATTTCCATTTGTTACACTATGTGATTTTCATATACGAGAATTAGGTCAAGATCATTTTTATACAATTGAAGTAAGAATTTATATATATATAAAAATAAAAATAATATTTTCTTTCGTTTTTAGTGTATATTATTAATAAATATATTTTATGAAAAAATTTATTTTGCTATGTGGATTTGGTTTGTTCTTCTATTTTTAATATCAGTTATATCATTGATCTATTCATTTTATATTTATGTACCATTTTTTACTCGTTATCGTTTTATTAGTAAACTTATTCATTCTATTCAAGCGAAAAAACAACAAACTTTAAGCCCACCTATACCAATTTCATCAAATGTAATCACAACGACGACAACGACGACGGAAGCAATTGAAAGAGAACATGAAATTGATTTTTTTGATGATAAGAAACGACGAAAAGAGTTTATTTTTTGGTTACAACGTGATGGTGTATTTCTTCTTCATTTACTTAATTCTCATGCTGGTGAACCATTAGTTATAAAATGTCTTGAAGATTTAATCGATATATGGATAAATAATTATGAAGAAAAATCTAAACTTGCTGAAAAATTATTAAAAAATCGATTTAATTTCTCAAAATAAAAAAAAACAATTTCTTTAAATTTTCGTTATATAGACACAAAATGTTTTTTTTATAACATTACTATTGAATGATGTATATTTATGACAAAAGAAGATAAAGACAAATTTTCTTTTTGTATAAATCGGATTTGTAGAATAGTTATATATGAAAAAGAAATTTCGGAAATGAAAAAGTACATTGTAAAACATTAATTATTTTAAGAAAGAAAATAATCTATGTTAAATATTGACAGACAATACAAATTCATTCAATATTTTACGTAGAAATAACCGTCGAAAGTACATTTTTAAGATAAAAACAAAATTCTTTTGTAAAAATTTATAAACCGTCATATAAAATAGGAGAAGTCAAACACTTAACATAAAAAGAATGTGGGTTCTGTTCGTTTTATGATACATCTTACTGTAATTAACGATAATAAAATTGAGATGATTTAAATAGCAGAAGTTTTTTATATAGTAAAATAAAAATTGAAACCTTTTGGATCAAATTGCATACGTGAATGTTTATTATTTTTTGACATTTATACAAGAAAAACAATGCTTATTTTCTGATAATTAGTAATCTATTTCAATGGCTGACGACGAAGAAAATGATCCAACTGCACCATTTAATGAATTAGAATCATTTGATTCGATTTGGGAAGCTTTAAAATGGCAACAAATTAAAAAACGTATCCCAATTTGTTTTAAAAAATCTCTTTATAATCGATATTTTTTTGCTAATCTTGTCTATCTTTTCTATGCAATTGGTATTCTTGTTATTGATTATGATCCATGGCTCAACGGGTCAGCAGAAGAAGTTATTGAAGAGCTTGTTTGTATATGTAATGATACTCTTTTAGTATCAAATACAACTGAAATAATAAAAGGAGACACAGAAACAGGTATATCCATCACCAATCGAATGTATCTCGGTAAGTTAGATTCTAATTTATTAATATTAAAACTAGTTCAATTTTCTAGCATTGGCAATTATACATCTTATTTCTGCTTCATTGTATTGGTGGGCATGGAGAGGTAATAATAATAATAATATGTATAATTATTTATTTTATTTTCTAGATCATCGTTGGAATGATCTTATAATGATACCTGAATATTTAAATCATATTGAAGCTGGATTATATTTATGGGGTGCTATTTGGTATCAATATGAAGAAGATGATTTATTTGGTTATCATACATTAGCACTTCATAAAATTGAAACTACTGCAGCTTTTGTTGAATTATTTGCTTCATTCGGATGGTAAATTTAATAAGAACAAAAAAAAACGAATTTGAAATTTATTTTTAGGATAATGTCATGGTATCGAACATATACACGAGCAATTGGTCGTGGTTATACATTAGATGATCCCGATACAGTTGCATATCTTTTAACAACTTTAAGTTCATTTATTTATATAGCATATAATATTCAAATTTTAACTCATCCAGAACAATATGGATCAAATACACTTTATTACAATGGTGATATTATTTATTTTATTGGTTCAGTTTTTTATTTATGGGCAAATTTACGTGATGATGGATGGTTATGGTGGATGCCTGTTTCTGGACAATATGGAATTGCCGCTGGTAGAATTGAAACAGGAAAACCAATTAAAGCAGGTCTACCACATGTATTAATGTGTGGAAATGATCCATGTTTAACATGTTGTAGAAAATTTACAAAACGTGATATAGATAATAGTGTTACACCTATCGATGACAATAATATTCCAAAACAAGTGTGATTAAATTTTCTTTTTTTTGTGTTTTCAATTCTTTTATATAATTTTCGTTCTTTTTTTGGATTTTGATATTCATGAAATTTTAATCAATAAACTACAGAATGATATTCTCAATATTAATAAAGAGAAAAGAAAACGATGACCTCTATGCTGAATGAAGGGCGTTTAATACATTGACATGCAATTATAATGTAAATGAAGTGTAGTGTTAATATTTAGTTGATATTGATGACATAATTTCGAAGAAAAAAAGAAAAATCAATCTTTGATTTTATTATACTATTGACAAATTAAATTATTTAGTTTTCTCGAACTATTTTACACAAGGCTTTTCCTTTCTGTCATTAATTTATCAGCAAATATCATATTCAACGCGAATTAATGCTATCAGTGGACAAGGTTCTTGTCTGATCTAGACTGTTAGAAGAAGATAAATTGATGGTTTAAGGTCATTTCAACTTGAAAATCATCTCTTAATTAAATAGACAACAAAAGTGAGATAAGCAGATATTCTATTATTTAAAATCTTATTTTCATCTCTCAATGATGATGTAATAGAATATCCTATCCCGCAAGTAAGAAAGATCCTTTAAGAATCAATCATCACTAGGTAACTTATATAATACATTCGTTCCTATCATATAATTATCAACCACATTTTCTTTATTTTAATAGGTTTTTCGTTAATATCTTGATAGACATACAACAGATAGAAATCATATTCTCATTAAAATTATACATAGTTTTTGTTTGATGTCATATCATAGTTATGTTGAATATCCTTAAGAGTAAAGATGAACACATAACGATATATATTATCAGCTAACAGTTACACTAAAATATATCAGTCATTTCTCTTTTACATTCTTGACAATGATAGATTACCTTAAGAGAAAAATTGACTACGTTTCGATGTTACATCAGATAATTATTATATCATCAACTTAATTAACCATCTGCTTTTCATAGTCATTGGTTAGATTTCAATAAAATAAACTCGAAATAAGTCTTTGATGTTTCCCGTCTTAGAGCAGAATTAGTTATAATAATGAAGAAGAAGAAAAAAAACGAAGAAGAAGAAGAAGAAAAGTATAATGTACACACACACAAATAAAGAGAGAGAAAAGAAGAAGAAGAAGATAAATCTTACACCCACACGCTCTATTCTCTGGGCGAACAAATTGAATCGAACCACAGGTAACAACAGCGAGAAAAAAAAATAAAAAAATAAAAAACGAATAAACAATATCATATACTGATGATGATAATTATAATCATATGTAATACAATAAGCAATATGTGAAAGACGCGCGACTCAAAAAAGAAACATTGAAACGAAGAGGAAATATGTGCGAATAATAGATATTTAAAAAGAAAGTGAATCGAGTCGTGTCCTACATTTATTCACAACGTCATTCCCATACGTTGTAATGCTAATAAAGCATTAACTGCTTTCTAAAAAAATAAAATAAAGTGAATAAATCGATATCATTTTTATAAATTTTCTTCCAAACCTGCCAACGTCGTCGTATAACAAATCGACGTAATTTCTTCGTCGATAATTTCTTTTCAGCTGATTCTTCATCACTTGGCGTAGATACTAATTTAGGTCGACGAGTTAACCATGGATGTGTAAGACATTGTCGTGATGGAAGACGTTTACTAAAACAAATAAAATTTCTTTTCTTCATATAAATATAAATATTATTCAATTCATACTCTTTATCTTTAACAAGTAATTTTGAAATAAAATCTTTCGCTTCATCTGATATATCCGTAAATGCTTCATCATCAAAATCATAATTAGCTCGATTTATATTTGCATATGTATCATTATCATTTTCACCCATAAATGGACTTAAACCAGATAATCTACAAAAACGATAAATTTAATTTTTGAATTATTTCTTGAAAAAAATTAACTTACAAAACATAACAAATAACTCCAACAGACCACATATCTGTACCAAAACCAACTCTATCAAAATTAATCACTTCTGGTGCAACAAATTCTGGTGTACCAAATAAAACTTTTAATTGTTTAGTTGGATCAAATTTTCTTGCTAAACCAAAATCAATAATTTTTATTCGATGACCATCACGATTAACACATAAAATATTCTCCGGCTAAATTAAAATAAAATGAATTCCCTTTTTTTTCTAAATTCAAATGATCAAACCTTCATATCAAGATGAATTATATTACATGAATGCATAAAACTAACACCTTCACATATTTGCATCATATATAATTCACAAAGACGTTCAGTTAATATAAAATCATCATCAATAACACGTTCAAATAATTCTCCACCATTAATTCTAAAAGAAATTATTATTAGTTTTTTTTTCGAAATTTCATTAGAATAATAATAATATTTACAATTCCATAACTAGACAAAAATTTCCTTTTGTTTCAAAAGCATCATATAATTGTAAAAGACGTGGATGTTGAAGTGCTTTCATTATTTCAATTTCATTTAATGCTTCAATACGATCTTGTTCTTTATTGATTTGAATAAATTTTGCAGCTAATAAATGTTGAGTAGATTTTTCACGACATTTTTTTACTTCACCAAATTTTCCTCTAAAAAAAATTATTTTTTTTTCGAAAAATTAAAAATTTCGGTTTTTGTTTACCTTCCAAGGATTTCCATAAGTTCATATTCTTCAGTGATTAATTTATTTTTCTTTACTGTTACAGCACGTGGCGAAAATGGTGGATCAATATCTAAAACATATTTGTATAAAAATTAATTTTTAAAGACAAGATAATTTACCATCTTCTAATACAACATCATGAGCTATATGATGACCATGTTGTTGCATTACGTCAGGCCTAGATTAAAAACAAAATCTTAGTTTTTTTTTAGGTAATTGAAATATTCGTTATTATAAAAATGAAACGAAGAAGAAGAAGAAGAAAAATAAAACAAATACTAGATAGAATGCATATGATACACACATATCATAGCAAAACATCATATGTATGGAGTAGAAAAGAAAAGAATGTATTGTCTGACATATATTTGAGATTACTGTATGAGTCAAATATACATATGAAATAATTCGTCTAAGAAAAAAAAAGAATCTTATGACACATTAATAATTCTAATAGAATGATTCACACATAATTATGAAAAAGATTTATTTCTATGATTGATAGATATTTACTTACTTATGTTTATTAAATATGTGATTAGTAAATTAAAGCGTTAGTTAATATAAATAAATAACTATATTTTGTTTTACCCGTAAAGACGAATAAATGAATCTCTTTTGTATCTTAATGGTAAATTTGTATTTATAGTTATTGAATTTTGTGATAAAGTTGTATCTGATAGAATTATTTCTGAAGTTGATAACTGACATAATTCATCAACTGTATCAATATCTGATGAACAATAACATGTTGCTAATGTTGATGATTGTGATGGTTGCTGTTCAAGATCTTCATTAATTGAAAATAATGGTAGAATAGCAGGACTAAATGGTGACGAAACTGTTCGTGTAAATGTTGATATTGGTGAAGGAGGAGAATTTGTTCGTTTAAATGAATTTGAATTTGAAATAAGATGACGTTGTTTTTGTGTTGAAGCTATTGTTGGACGAGCAAAACGTGGTGGTGATGTTGATGAACATGTTGATGAACAAGTTGAATCTGTTGTTGCACTTGTACTTGAACGTGATAATGTTACACAATCATTATTACTATTCTCTAATACAGTAACAAGTGTATGTATAGCTGAATCTGAATCACTTTCAATTGTTTCTATATGTTGTTGTGCTACTAATTTAAGATGAGACCATGTTTTTGCTAAAGGACTTTTTGGACTAACAGGTGGTGGTATTATTGGCCTATTATGATTAGTTATTCTTTCACAGATAATTATTGGTTCAGCTTGATTATTTGTTTTTTTTGAATTAAATGGAATAGGTGACGCACAAGAAGAAGAAGATGAAGAAGAAGAAGAAGTATCAAGAATAACAATAGGTGGTGTTCGAAGATTATTTGCAGTTTTACGTGTTTCTTCCCATTGTTTAACAAAAACACTACGAATTGGAGAAGATACTTTCGTAGAAGAATTACTCATTGATGAACAACGTGTTTGACTTTCAAATTGATGAATAATATTAGCAACACGAGATGAAGATGTTTGTGTTTTAGATAGTTGGCATCGAAATTTTGAAGGAAGTGATGATGGTTCGACTAGTGAGATCAATGATTGTGAAGGTCGTAAAAAAAATGCTGATGCTGATGAAGATGTTAAGGATGTTGACGAAGTTGGGGGATGACGTGACAGCGGTGGCGGTGGCGGCACAAATTGAGGTCGTAAAAAAAAAGTAGTTGACTGTTTATTATTGTTACTATTCGTTGTCGTTGCTAAATCGTTCACGGATGTCCAACGCTGGATGAACGTTGATGATGACATATTTCTTCTTTCTCTTTCTCCTCTTTTTCTTTTTATGTTCAATACAGAACAGCAAAAACTATTACAGCAACGGCCATCTCTCCATGTTGATCGGTATCATCAACTACGACGACAATAATAATAAAGACGAACAAGAAGAAGAAGAAGAGAAGAAGAAGAAGAAGAAATACGTAACATATTACACACGTGCATTTATGTGTGTCAATCTTAACCTCATGTGCACATTTCTTTTGAAAGTATTCGTCGGTTATTCGAAGGAGAAATCAACCGTATGTGCGTGTAGGTATCAAAAAAAAGAGAGAAAGAATGAAAGAATGAAAAAAAAAAGAAAAGAAATGAATTTTCTAAATAATAATAGAATAGTTTATAATTCTCTGCAAAAACAGAACGAAAAACAAAAAGTATGATTTAAAGAGACATTTGTATTTGACGATATTTACATATCATAAATGTATTTTATAACATATATATGTAATAAACGTTTATCTTAGTTTAAATTTATTTAAATATTTGATAAACCGTAAAAAAAAGAAAATCAACAAGTTCATATATATATACATCAAACAGCTGATTTCGATTTTTGAAAAGTATGAAACCTTTTTCGTGTGTCTAGCTATGTCCTTCAATATTTTCTTATTTGGTTTGCAACATTGATTTTCTCTCATGTGAGTCATTACATACAAGTGTGCGCTCGATTGCTCGTCAATAAAGGTCGTATTATTATGCTTAATTCATACGCCAAGGTCAAGGCTTTTCTATGAAATGATGATGACGGCAAATTGAACAAATTTATTGCTTTTCGATATCGAAAGTATATATATTTTATATTTATCTTTGTTGCTTTTTTCTTTCGAAAGAAAAGAAAAAAACAGTATATTGGAAAGTATCATATGACATGTATAAAGAAAATAAGGGAGAGAGAGAGAGACAGAGACACAGACAGAGAGAAGAAAATGCGTTTTTGTATGTTAACGACAGACAAATGGACATATCTTGGAGAGAGAGAGAGAGAGGAGGAGGAGGTGCGACAGAAAATCACATGATTAAATAATCATAGAGATATATGACAAACAAGTCCTTTTCGAATATATAAGTGTCACCTTTCTAATGTGTAGAATCCAAGGTAATCTCTCATAAAAAAACATAACAGAAATAAATTTACTCCTACCGTGTTAATAATATAGTTGATGTTGTGACAGGTTCATGTTGATGTTTATTTTTATGTATTATTATTGCACCATTATCTAATGTTTTTGTTGGTTGTCTTTTATATAATGGTTGATCTTTTTGATGTTCAATTTCTGCTTCAGTTTTAGGAGATGTAGTTATTGGAATACTTTGTAGTTTAGTGGATGCTGTTGGTGAAATTGGTCGTTCCATTGGTTTTGTTATACTTGTTCGTTTAACTGATGATGATGATGATGGTTCTAATGAAACTGGTAGTTCAGATGTTTTTGTTGTTATACTTGTTCGTTTAACTGAAGATGGTTCGGATGACATTGGTTGTTCAAATATTTTTGCTATACTTGCTCTTTTAATTGAAGATGGTTCTGGTGACACTGATCGTTCAGATGTTTGTGTTATACTTAATCGTTTCATTGAGGATGGTTCGGGTGATAATGGTTGAGCAATTGTTTTCACAATACTTGTTCGTTTAAGTGAAGATGATTCTGGTGATACTGATCGTTCAGTTGCTTTTGTTATACTTAATCGTTTCATCGAAGATGGTTCTGGTGATACTGGTTGATCCGTTGTTTTTGTAATACTTGTTCGTTTAATTGAAGATGGTTCTGGAGACATTGATTGTTCAAATGTTTTTATTATACTGGATAGGTTAAGTGACGATGGTTCTGGTGAAATACTTCGATGTGTTACAGAGGATATACTTGATCGTCGACTATTCGAAGCAGGTGATAAACTGGATCTATCAATTCTATCAGGCGATTTTGATAGTAAGAAAATATTTGATGATGATGAAGATTTCGAAAGTGATTCATTTGATGGAGTTAATTTCACAGGTTTTAATAATGTGGAATGATTATCATTCGTAGTTAATGAATTACGTCGTTCTTCAAGAGTTGTTATCGATGCAAGTCCAATACTTGACTTACTTTTTGTTGAATTTTCTAGAGAATTTCCTATTGATATTGATGTTCTTGATGAAGTCGAATGTTGATTCGTATTTGTATTTAATTGTATACCATTTAATTCATTTTGTAAACGAAAATCACTCACAGTTTTATTTTTTGTTACGGTTGATGTTCCAATATTAGTTGGTGTTGTTGTTGTTGTTGTTGATATCGCAGTCGATGAAGTTGATAATTGTTCAGATTGTTGTTTATTTGTGTTTTTACTTTTCAATTGTATACCAAACGTACTGGCTACTTTATCTTTACTCAAAGAGCCAGGACTTGGTGTCGTATTCATTTTTTTCATATAAGAATACAAAATCTTTATTATTATTTCTCGAAACTACTGAGACGACAAATTCATCAGTTGTTATTACTGCTGTGTTTGTATGTGTCTTTACAGAGAATATCCTATATATTGTGCGCGTTCGTATTCCTAAGAATAGAGCCAAAAAACAAGCATTTGTGTAAAAAAAAGGCAAGCAATTCTTTTCTTACTATCTGTACAAAAAGACGAGGAAAATATCTTCGTCTTCTTTTTCTTTCTTTTTTCTTCTTCTTCTTCTTCTTCTTCTTTCGCTGTCATGCGTATGAATAGAAACGCAATGATATCGAACTATGTACAAAACAGAAAAATAAGAATAGAATAGGAGGAGGCCTTGGTTCTACTACCGGATGACGATAGATATTATTATTGTGATTGTGATTATACGACATCAGTGACGGTGGTTTTACAAGCACGTTGTTATCGTTAGACAAGCAATAGAAGAATCATAGAGAACAAAGCTTTTTTTGGAAGATAAAAATAGAGTTTTTTTTCTTCTTCTTATATTTATCAGGAAAAAAAATGTGCTGAAAGATTTGCTAATATGAATAGATTTTTACAATCAATAACCATCAAATTTAAGACTAACATGAATTATCGTTCTTTCCTCCCTTCGAGATATAATATGTTACATTATGTCAGTTTTTTTCTTGTAACTGTCCAATGATTCATTTATCTTTCTGTAGAATATATTGGATTTTTATTATCTGTAAGTATAGATATTCATTGTATAATGATGTTATGATTATCTTAATTAGACAAGTTTTGATAAAAATTCAAACTAGGTAATAATACTTATCTTACTAGAGATTATTAACAAAAAATAAATATCAACTGATCTAATCATAATAATAATAATAATAATACAGATCCCGGATATAAATATATATATTTAATTTGTTTCTTATATATTCTAAGATAGTAACGGTTAATAGTGTATGACAATAATTGTAATTGAATAATACTAATTTTTTATGTAAGGAAATTTAATAAATCTATCAATATTGACGATATCAATTATCTCGAACAATTGCTTTTATAAAATTCCTTTGCTATATTAAGTAATATGAACTTTCTACAGTCAATCAACAGTTGTTTATGTCATTCGTATCTGTCAAATGTTATCAATCTATTATAAAATATCCCAAGACAGACCGTACAAATTTATCTTCTAACCATCATTCCTCTTCTTATTTTTTTTCTATTCTAATTATAATTTATGGAAGAAAAAAATTTTTTTTTGAAAATTTTCTTTAATAAAACGAGTCTTTTTGTTTTTTATTCAATGCCAAGCATACACATATTTTCCCTAGGTTTTTGTTTTGCACACATACATATATATATAGATAGATAAATCCAAAAAAAAAAGAAAGAAAACTGTTTACACACCAACCACGGTCAATGCTCAGCCGGGTCAAAATGAAAACAATGTGTTTATAGAGAAATAATGACGTAGAAAGAGGAGGAAAGAGGAGAAAAAAAAACCACAAACAAACAAATGAAGAAAAAAAAAGAAAAGAAAACAACAAATATAAATAATAGATGAAATACGCACATATTAATATTATCTTTCTCTTTTTCTCTCTATCACTCTCATTCTCGTCGAAAACAACAAAATGAAGACTAATGCAATGTAAATATGCGATTATGTTTATCAGCCTGAATAAGTAGTACCACCCGCAGCTGTAACTGCTGTAGTTGTTGATGTTGGTGTTGCATAAGTAAAAAGTGGCGATTCTGGACTTGTTCCCATTGATGGTGGAGTAAAAAAAAACGGAAAAGCAAAATTTGGTTGTGGATGTGCATGAAAATATTGTTGAGCTTGACCAGGATGATTATTCGTTGTAGTAAAAACAAATGGTTGTTGAGCAAATGATGGATTACCTGCTGGATGTGTTGCAAGTAATGGATGTGGTAAAATTGTTGCTGGTTGAAAGAATTGACCACCAGGATGAAAACCAAGTGTTGCTGGACCAAATGGAATCTATTTTTACAAATTAAAGTTTTATATTAAATTAATCAATTATTAATTTTAAAAAGAATAACGTGCAGCTAGATTTAACTTTCATAGTTTTTTTTTTAAATAAATATATATTTAGCAAAATAATAAATTTTAATCAACATGCATTATATCTTTGTTTTTCTTCTATAATTGGAATGTTTTATCTATTTTAAATCATTTGTTTGTAAAAAAAAAAAAAGAAAAGCAATGATAGGAATATTCAGTTTATTGATTTGAAAATTGATCAATACCCAATAATCTAGCATTATTATAGAAGAAGCTTTTAAAGAGAAAAAAAATATTTCTCAGGAAAATCAAATTTAAAGAAAATCTTGTTTGTTTGTTTTTTTTTATTTTCTTACTCTCCTCACGCAGCTGTAGAACGCTGAAAATAAGTTTTTTTTCGTTTTTTTTGTTAGATAAAAAAAGAATTTTGCGACAAAATAAAACAAAGAACAAAAGCCCTGGAGAAAATTACCTCTTCGGGCTGAGTCGGCTGCTGCTGCAAAGTTTGTTGTTCTGGTAAAATAAACTTAGGCTGATTGGATTCGATCATCATTATCGGTGGAGTGGCAATACTAGCAGCAGAGCCGTACAAAGCATCATAAGTCTCTTTGTAAAGATCTTCGAGACATTTCTCCTATGATGAAAATTACAACAAAAAACAAAATATCAACTGAGCCATGCGGAGCATTAAATCACACAAAAAAAAATAATACATGCAAAAATTTTTTTTTTCTTTATAGATATATTAGAAATGAAAATATAACATACGTCTGTTCGACGTGCTGTGGGTCGAAGAATTGTATAATAGGCACCACGATGATGAACAATAGATGGAGATGGATGATTTGGACGTGATGAAGAAGAAAGAATACCAGTTGGTGTTAGAGGTGTTGAACGATTTATCGATGGAGGACTTGTATTATCACTTGTAGATAAACGACCAGTTGCATTTATACATCGACGAATATTTCTATTAGAAAAAAAAATGATTTCGATCAATAGAAATAACTTCGATTAAAAATACATCGTTGAGCGTATCAAACAAATTTTACAGTCTTGACAGTAGTATTCGAAATATATACTTCAGTTATGGTTGCTACACTTAAATTAAGGATGTACATTTCTTCATTTCTAAACTATAAGTAAGTGTATCGAACTACACATACTGATGTTCATCATTATACTAATATTGATATTAAATGAAACATTGAAATTATGATTTCTTTTCTATTTTCAATCATATTTACCAACTAGAAAAGGTGAAGTGAACATATTTACCTTTTCTAATAATAATACAAATTTTATCTATAGACTAACCAAATTTATTTTATTACTTTTCTCTTGTTGATAAACATCAATATATGTATATATAGTCAATTTAATAGAATAAAGTTTTATATTTTTTTGGATACTGTCGTTCAACATTTATATATTTTGTTTTATTCCCCAAACAATAATAATCATAAATCAAATAATAATAGGCTTTTATTAAATAAAGAAAAACAAGTCATACTATTGCTAACTTTGGGAGAAATAATCGAAATTCAACTGAATGAAGGATAATTTTTTATAATGAATAAATAAACTTACTTTTGTTGAAGAGCATTAACACCATTTGAAAGAACTGTTGTTCCATTATTTACTTGTGTTTGATTTGTAGGTAATGATGCTGTTGGAATAGTTAAATATGGAATAGCTGTTAAATGTTGTGTTAAATCGAATGTTCCTGTTGGACCAAGAGTACCAGTTTGTAAACCAAACTAAAATAAATTTGTAAAAAAAATAAAATAAAATTTTAGAAGAAAATTTACTGGTAAATTAGCAGTAATAGTTGATGGACTAACACCACGTGTAAATCTAAAATATTGATTTTTATCAACTGGTTTTGCTAATGTAACTTCAACAAGTGACCCATCAATTTCTCGACCTAATGAAATAGAAGAATAAAAAAAACGAAAATAAAAATAATAAAAATACCATTCATAAGATTCATAGCATGTAAAGCATCATCACGTTCTTTAAAATGAACAAATGCATAATCTTTTAATTTTTTAACACGTTCAACTGAATTTAATTTAAAACGTTCAAATATTTCTCTTATTTGTTCTTCAGTTGTACTCATCATTAAATTTCGAACATAAAGTACTCGAACCTTAAATAAAAGAAATAAATAAATAAAATATTTGATATATATTTACAGTTGCCATAACATCTTCATCAACTTCGGTTTCTGGTTCAGCCCAATCAACAGCAATTTGATGTCCCCATAATTGAATTTTTCCTGGTAATAATTTTCTTCTTGCCATTGCAGCTGAACGATGACTTTCATATTCAACAAAAGCAAAACCACGATTTTTCGTTTTATCATGTGCACTTGGATAAACAATAACATCAACAACACCTTCAGTTACTTTACACATTTCATCAAGAATTTCTTCACGTTTTTTTGTTTTAGGAATTCCACCAACAAATAATCGACAATTATCAACAGATTGACAAACACCAATCAAACGACTAGGACGAATTTCATGATTATTTAATTCTTTTACTGAACGTTTAGCATCATCACGACATGTATATGTTATAAATGCATAACCACGATTAAAACCAGAAAAATCCATCATTAAACGCATTTCATAGATTTGTCCACAACGTTCAAATAATGGAAATAATTCCGATTCAAAACAATCACGAGGTAATTTACCAATAAATACTTCACAACCACGACCAGGTGGATGACAAGTTGTTGGCCAATCTAAAAAAAGACAAACAAATAATTGTCCTAAAAATCCTATTTTTAATAATTATCAATCATTCATGTATTATAACCAATAGGAATTATCTATTCAATTGAGAATATATCACACTAACGTTAGATATCAATGATTAAACAATTGTTTGATAGATATGAAATAAATGATATGTAAATAAAACAAAAAAAAAGTGTTAATGAAGTGAAATAGTCTATGTTATAGTTAAATAATATATGAATTGTTGAAAAATAACTTACTTGGTGGTGGTCCAGTTTTTCGTTGTCCATTTTCTTGTCTTACAGGATAACCATTATCGGGATTAATACTTGTTATAATTTCATTGGGATGTGTTCCAATAATATTTGATGGTGAAAGATGAGGAAGAGAATTAAATGATTCTTCATTGGAATTATTTGAATCAATAAATGAATCTTCTTTCGATAAATCTTGATCAATATGTGTAGATAAAATTTTATTTGTTTCAATATCCATGGATTACAATAACAGCAAACTAGAAACACATATCATATTAAAAGTTTACAAGGATAAAAGCCATCTGCTCTTGCCTTTCTTCTCTCTTTTTTTTCCAATTCTGTCTCAATATAAGGATTATAAATCAGAGAGAAAAGGTAGTAAAACAAAAGAAAAGGTGGTCTCTCTCTCTTTCTTTCCCTCTCTCTCTCTCACATATATATTTTTTTTTCGTATGCCGACATCGACAGATATAGATAAGGCATCTCTCTTGTACTCAACAACGATAAAACTAACTTCAAACGCGCATATATATATGATGACATAGAGCAAACAAAATAATGACGAATATTCCAAAAAGTAATTCTCTCTCATTTTTCTTTTGTTTCAATCGATCTTCAATTTCGATGATAAGACAAAGAAGAAAAAAAAATCCACAAGACAAATCGACGGTGAAATAAAACAAATCATATTTCAATCGATTCATCCATAAAACAAATTAATATGAGAAAGTGTGTTCGATGCCATAAGCACCTGTTTCTTTCTCATCTCATTTATCAATTTAAATCAAAATATGGGGGTTTTTTTTCTTCTTCTTCATTAATTTAATCTATCTATCTTCATATTTATTTAAAAAATATCTTACTTGGAAAAAAAACTAATAAATCAAATGAATAATAATATAATTTTGAAAATCGAATTTCGAATTACAATAAGAAATTAAGAAAAAATCTTCATCTCACATCCGCCGTTATTTAACGGTCGGTATGCGGTGTTGGTGATGGTGTTGGTCTAATCTTCTATCGACGATGAATGTATGTGTGTGTATATATATATGTGTCTATGTGTGCACAAATAAGAGAGCTTTTATCTTTTTTTCTTCTCCCAAGCACGTGTAGTCAGTTGATCTCTCATTTCACAAGCAATGACTATATATATCTCTTCTCTATACAATACCAAGTCAACATAACAAGTCATTTTGCTATATTGACATATTCAGTTATTAAGATAATCTTTAACACTCACGAAATTATACAATTGATAATTCAAAAAAAAAAGGAAAAACAATATTTTAGATTTTATATAGACATTTAATTAAAAATAAAGAGAGAGAGAGAGAAAAAATAAGTTGTCTTGCTATTTGATTATGATTCATTGTTTTATTTATCCCACGTGTTCGTTAGTTAAATAAGAATAAAAAAAAGGAGAAGAAGAGAGAGAAATGGATTATAAGTCTAATGAAAAGACAGGATATTATTTTATTGAATTTACAAAAAATAAATTAACGTTCTCAAGAGTATATTTCTTCTCTAAATCTAATAAAATGTTCATTGAACAAATTAAATTATGAAAAGTACAGTTATTTTACTTCTAATAAGAATTTGATCTTTTTTATTGTCTTAGTATCTCTTTTGTCTATAGATGTTAAAACAACAAAATTGATTTCCTTTTGACCTTCTAAATTGGATTAATAGATGAAAAGTTGATTTGTTTATTTTCACACTTACTAGTTCGAATGATGAATAGAATGACACGTTGCCAATAGAAATGAACAAAAATGAAGATGCTTATATATTTACTAGTAGATTGCCAGTTTCTTTTCTTTCTTAACTAACATATATATGTGACATGTTGTACGATATTAGACAAGCAAGAAAATACACCATTCATCATTTCTATAGACAAGAAAATTTCTTTTCTTTTCGAATCATATAGAATTTTAACTGAAATAAAAGAAGAGAAACGATGGATATATATATTCATTTGGTTTGCAAGTTAACATAATCACTTTTACCTTCAATAAAAAGAATACATGATATTTACATAGATTATTAATCAATGCTTTTTTCGAAATTTTTTTATTACGATAATTCATTAGATGAAGGTTAGAATACAATTTTACAAATGAGTATAATTATGAAAATTTTCATAAGATAGAATTTATTACTATTATTAATGAAATCTATATAGATAGAAAATGGTAAATCAGATTGATTCATATGTGTAAAAGTTGTAACTGGAAACATAATTTTATTATTACGAGAACCGTATTTATTACAAGAAACTTTTAAGAGAATATGAACGTAACTTGCGATACGAACTGTTTATAACTTCTTAACCAAGATAGCTAAAGTCCTATGACCTTTTCTATTTGAAAGAAGGTATTGGTAACGATTCTCGGTCCCTTCTCTCGGATGATAGTAATTTGTTTCTAAAGTTTTAAGAGAAAACTAAAAATTATAATTTCATCAAAAAAGTAAAGTGCTTCTCGGGTTTATAAACGGAAAGCTCAATATCACAATCTAGATTCACATTTTTTAATATTATGTAAACTTTGATACTGAAATTAATTTCATTCATATCAGATATGAAATTCGATTCATTGTAATATTGTATTGTTTTTATAAATGAAGAATATTCTATTGGTTGAAAGATATTTAGATTTTCATGCAAGTAAATATTCACATAAAAAATTCAGTTTAAGAATTTATTTTATGGAAGGTAATTTCACTATTTACATCGTGTGTATAATATGTATTTGAAAGAACTCGAATCGAAAAAATTAATCAATATTAAATGCAAAAACAGTTAATACATATATATATAAATAAGATTGTTCGTTCTAATATTATTTTGTAGCTTTAAAAAAAAAGGTAAAACCGAAGAAAACAGTCAGAATTATAAGAAATGGCAACCAAGATAAAATAAAACCAATGAAACTAAATTGAATAATAAAGAAAATAAATAAATAAATAGACTAAATTCAGATAAATAATTTACCTAACAAATTTTCCTCGAAAAAACATCCAAAAACAAAGTTTAATCATATTATACGAATGTTTTCGATCATAGTTCATTGTATTCAATGCCATAGCTACATGTGAGTGACAATTATCACAACATAAATTATGCTAAATAAAAAAAAGTAAATAATTTTAATATACAATTGAAATTCTATTTAATTTACCATTCGTTTTTTATATTCCCCTGATGCTTGTTCAACAGCTTTATCCCAAACACCATGGACATTATTAGAATTTGGTGTTGTTGGAATACGATTCAAATCAAGTTGTAAGTATCGTGTTGGTCGACCAAAACCCATATTATCTTCCTACATTAAATATATTGTTTTTTTTATAAATTAATATAAAAAGTTAAAATTTTCTTTAACTTACTGATACATAATAAGGTCCTGCAAAATCTCTAATAACACCATCAGTACGTGCAATACCCATGTGACCAATAAATGGAAAAAGCCATGTAAGAAATGGAATTGGTGTCCAAACAATACAATGAGGGTATCGAACACGTTTTGGATCAATTCGATCACTTAAACTATTTGATATAAAATTATCTTCACTCATTGTAATTAATTTTAGATTTTTATAAGATGTTCAATAAAAATTATAATTATCGATTAAATTATAAAAGAATTCTAAATTATATTTTTCTTCTTTTGAACAATAATATTACTTGTCAAATGAGTCCATTTATTTAGAAGAAAATCCAAGGCCTCAATCATCTATGATGCAATTTATGTCATATACAGATGTCGCTATTTCATAGTTGTTTAATTTCATCGAGATTATCTTCATTGTACAAGAAATTTTCTAGAAAAAGTATTTTGTGTATAAAACGATATGTAGATAATCAATTTAACGATATTACTGAAAAATTCTGTGAAGAAGATGAGATCTAGGACTGAAATATTCACAAATAATGTGAACGATTTTCATAGTCATCTATTACAGAATAGATTCTGTCAAACTTGAGGGTGTCGGTTTGGATGAGTGAGTGAAGGTATTTTATTTGGGAAAGTAGTCAAACGTCGACATCAGGGTGTGGGTGTAGGATGGATGTAGATATAAAACAGAGGGATACTCACACCCATACCCACCCTCAAGATTTGTTTGGTCGACGTTTTGTTGTCGATATTTTATTTTCGACATTTGGCTGCCAAATCTTTTATTTCATCTATATCCTCATCCTTATCCTTATCCTCCATACGTACTCATACCCGCATGTCCGCAGTAAGATGATTATATGAGATGTAAAAAAACAATCCATAGTTTATGTATGAACGCATAATAAAAATTCTGTTGGCAAAAAATAAAGATTTCTACAAAAAGAAGCGAAGGGTGAGTGGGGATGTATGTGTGACTATATCTATCTGTTCCTAACCCACACTCATACTCTCAAGTTTATTCAAACTCATCTACTGCTTACATCGCTTATATAAAATAAATTCATAAATATACATTCAGTTAGTGATATCTGCAACTTTTTACCCAGTGAATATAATTGTATCGACTGAAATATGGAACAAATCTTGTTTTTTCTTATTACGAGCCTGTTTCATTTTTCCAGGAATTTGTCGATTTTGTTTTGCTTCTTAACAATGACATTGTGTTTTTTTATTGTTTTGTTCTTATGACTAAGATTTTTGGTTGCCTAGTGTAAAAGCAAACATTTTTCTTCATCATAAATAGCATGTGTCAGAAAAGAAATTTAATACGACAATTCTTTTATTCTTAGAAGAAAGAACGCAAAGACAATTTGTTATTTATACAACGTAATTTTAATTATTTTCTAGTATTAGAATTGAAAACTTTGAAATATAAAACAATAATATGGGAGGAGTATGCAGTAAGAATTTCTTTGATATTTTATTTATTTAACTTCTTGAAATATTTAGTAAGTTCCAAGTCTAACCCTATTATAGCTAATACTACAAAGAATGAAATAAAGTTAAAACCACCAATTCCTTCTCGTCATTCAAATACAGGTTAGTTACGAATAGTATTAATTTATTCTAAGATATTATACAACATTAGGTTTATTTGAAAAATTTATTTTTACAAGAATATTTTATAAAAAGACTTCTCTTATTAATTATATAATATGTATTTAGATAAACCTTGGTTTGATATTCAATATCATGACAAAGATTGTACAAGAATTATGAAGCCTAATGAAATAAAATCTATGATGTTAAAGCCACCAAATGCTGTTAATAAAACTGACTTAAATCGTATTCTAGGGTCTCTAATAGGATTAGCCTTGGGTGATGCTCTTGGCGCTCATGTAGAATTCCGTCCGTATCAATATCTATGTGAACATCCTGTTAGTGATCTACAAGAAGGTGGGACATGGGGTCTCGTTAAAGGACAGGTATTTATGAAAATTTAATTAAGCATATTTTATATACAAATATTTACAACTTTCAACGATTTTAAAACGTCTATAAATAACTGAAAAATCAATTTTTACTCTCCAATATTCTACTACCGTAAATATTACTTTTGAGTAGATTATAACGAGATTTATCGAGAAAAATAAAAAATAAAGAATGAAATTTAGAAACTACTATCATTCAGAGAGCAGTCACATTTAATAATTCTTTATTATTTATGATCTAGTTCACCGATGACACTTCGATGGCTCTGTGTTTGGCAACTTCACTAGTTGTTTGCCGTGATTTTCAAGCATATGATCAATTAGTTCGTTATAAATGGTGGTATAGACATGGTTATATGTCATCTACGGGTGAATGTTTTGACATTGGTGCTGCAACGAGGCAATCAGTACTTGAATTTGAAGAACGTCAAAAAAAATTTAGCATGAAACATAACATTCCTTATCGAGACATGGATTTTCTTGATGATCAAAGTATCTTAAGTCAGTTTAATGTATATTGTAGTGATCCTGGAGCTGCTGGTAATGGAGGTCTTATGCGTCTTACACCTGTACCACTCTTTTTTCATAAAGATCCAGCTAAAGCCGTCGAATACTCAGGTATTAGTGGTAAAATAACTCATGGAGATAAAAGAGTTTATGATGCATGTCGTTTTTATGGATCACTTATCGTAGCTGCTCTTCTTGGTGAACCAAAAACGGCGTTATTAGATAAGCATTTTTACCAAAAGCATATATCATGGTTTGGTAGTGAGCCACTTCACGAAGATATTAAGAAAATTGCTGAAGGGTCCTACCATAATAAGAAGAAAGGTTATGTAGATGGAATTCGAGGAAAAGGTTTTGTTGTTGATAGTCTTGAAGCTGCTTTATGGGCTTTTTCCATTGATGAGGGCAAATTCGAAACAGGTGCTTTAGCTGCAGTTAATCTGGGTGATGATACTGATACAACAGCAGCTATTTATGGTCAACTAGCTGGCGCTTACTATGGTTACGACAAATTACCTAAGAAATGGGTTGATCAAGTCTATGCTAAAGAATTTATTACATGTTTAAGTGAATGGATTGTTTATGAAGGAGATAACTGGTTTCAAAACAATTCATCTTCGGATACTCGTTTGTGATGTTATAGATGAATAATATGTGATGAAATCTAACTACGATATCAATGACTAGAATATGCACTCGCTGTTTTTTTTTAATTTTAATTTATTTTCTAAATATAATCAGGGAATGAATGCTGTTATAGCATTGTTTACGAATAATATTCAAACTTCTTGAGGGTGTATGCGTGGTTTGAATTTAATTTGAAGGACTACATATTTTGTCTTTTTATTTTGGACAATAACATTACTATTATTTTCAAGGAATAATCATCAGTTTCCTGCTAGTTTGTCTGAAATCTAGACCAACTACGATAATCAGATATAAAGTTACTTGTAATATCAATATCTTTCTTTTTATGTTGTTGCTTGAGATTCAAGAATGTATAATGCCATACAATAGTGTAGCAATTTCGATAGAATTAGAAGAATGAATTCTAACTGATTGCATATTTAATTTTAAGGAATAATAAGTTTTGCGTAAAGTTTATTGCTATTTATTTTTCTAAAAAATGTCTAAGCTTTTTATTTGTCATAAATCAATTAATAGAAAATCATTCACATGTATACAAAAAAAAGACTCATTATAATATTTAGTTCAGTTGAAAAAAAATTTTATTTATTTCCATAATGCTAGAAATTCATATTGACCTGAACCAACATGAACAGTCATTAAACCTGTTATTGAATCTTTTTCAACATTAAATTGTCGATGAATTGTAGTAGAACTATCCGATGACCAAAGTACTTGATTGCCCTCGATCAATAATGCACATTGTCCACCAGCAAATAATGGTTCAAACATAATATGAGCTTGTGTGTTTGGTGGTATAGTAACACGAAGTAAAATCGAATTATCAATTGTATCACGTTCATCACGAGTATATGATATATGTATAAGACCATATAATGAACTCAATTGACAATCTAATTTTTTCATAAGATGTTTTTTATTTTCCGATGCCATTCGAGGTCGAATAGTAATTATATTTGATAATGAAAGATCAATACCAGCTAAATGTGAATAAAACCAAGCGCCAACACTACCGAACATAATATGATTACGTGAATTCATTCCAGGACCATCAACTGCTGAATCCCATAATTCCCAAAGAGTAGTTGCGTTTTCATAAGGATTTGTAAACATATAACCAAATGATGGATATGTTGTTGAAGATATCATTTCAAGTGCCAAATCATGATGTCCATTATCAGATAAAACAGGATAAATTTGAGCTGTAGATACAATACCTGTTGTTACATGATTTCCTTTTTGACTAATATCATTAACAAGATGATCAACAACTGCACCACGTACATTTGCTGGTACAACACCAGGTAATGCTAAAGCTAATGCTTGTGCTGCTTGCATTCCATCTGCATAAAAATTTGATGTTTTATTAAAAAATGCACTATGAAATTCTTCAGTAAGATGTTGATATAACATTGAATACATATTAGTATCATTCTTTCGTTCAAGTACTTGAGACATATTAAGTAAAATATAAACATCATGAAGAAAAGCAAATGATGATATTAAATGTGCATTTGATTGTGGATATGGTGGAGGTGGAACCCAATCACCATATCGACAAAAAAAATTGATAAGACCTGTTTTATTATATGAACCACGATAATATTCAACATAATTACGAACATTATCATAATAATCTTCAAGAATATGAATATCACCATAGTGTCGATAAAGTTGCCATGTTATTGTTGGGAGTGCAGTACCCCAATTAGGATCAGCTGGATAATTACGACCAGGAACAAAATCAGGTATTTCACCATCATCTAATTGAACATCAACAATTAAATTGAGAAAATTTTGATAAAATTTTATTAAATCAAAATTATATAAAGCTTCATCAACTGTTAAGGCAGCATCACCCATCCAACCCCTGCGCTCATTTCTTTGTGGACTAGAATATAAAATTTAAATATAATTAAACAAATTATTTATTCTTCTAATAATTATATACCAATCAGTTGGTAAAGACATAATATTACTTAATTGACCCCATTGAATATTATGTTGAATTTGATTAACAATAGGATTACTTGTTGTAAAATGTCCTTTTAATGTTGTTTCACTATGTACTACAGGACATTCAATATCATGCACAGTCAGTGCGTTTGGACTATTAAAGATAGATCCATAACGAAAACCATGAACAGTAAAACTAAACAGCAAAAAAAAGAAAATCAAAAAAAATTATACAAAAAAACCATCATACGTTGGTTCATAAACTTCAAACAGAAGATCACCACGAAGAATATATGTATCAGATGCTGTTGCTTCACGAAGATTTTCTGTATAAATGTTACGAGTATCATGACTGAAATATATATTGTCATAATAACATATTTTAAAAAAAAGTTATTTCGTACTTATATGAAATAGTTGGTACTGCTATAACTTCAGCATGACGAATATAAGTACCAAAACCAGATGGACCATGAAATTTTAAACGACACCAACCTGCCATATTTTGACCGAGATCAAATGTTAAAACGCCTATATACGTAATACATATTAGAGTATTGTCGTTTTTCAATCAATAAAATATTTACCTGAATCTGATCTCCATATATCAATAGGTTTAAGTATACCTCCATCAGTTAATGATGCACCTTTAATTTCACCTATATCATCATGATTTAAATAACTTTGTTGATAATTATCAACTAATACTTCAAAATGTAATGCATCAGAACCAGCACGAATTGGAGGCATATCTTGAATAACAATAATACCATTCTTTGAAACATTTATTGGTGATTTTAATGATTCAGGTATGGTCCAAGCTGATAACGAATCATTAAAACCAACTTTAGCCCAATCAGGACGATCACCACGACTATCATATATTTCACCATTATAAACACTATCATGTTTAATTGAACCTTCACGACCTATCCATGATTGATCACTGAAAACTTGCATTTCTTCACCATTTTCAAATGAGACAAATAAAGTAAAAATAAAACGAGGTGGACCTAAGTTTATCATAGATCATTTACAGATAAGAAAAAAAAACATCTATTTTTTTTAAAGATTTCTTTACCATATCTTATTTCACCATGTTGTTGCTCTTGACTATACCAACCACTACCTAATTTAACTCCTACAGCATTCATACCAGCCTATATATATATGAACAGATTTATAATCATTCAAAGAATAAAAAAGAATATATATCTAACCGTAATATTCATTGTTACATCGAATGAAGCAATTAGAGTACGTTTTTCATAAGTTGTCCATCCAGGATCTAATTTTCGACTTGGATCTACTTTATTACCATTAAGATATAATTCATAATATCCTAAACCAGATATATAAACAATAGCTGATTTAATAGGACTAGTATTTGGAACAAGAAATTCTTTTCGAAATTCATTCATATTAATTTTTGTTGATCCAATCCATAGAAGATCATCATTATTTATTATATAATCATGTATATTAAACATTGATGTACGAAATTGAATCCAATTTGTCCATTCACTTGCTTCATCTGATGTTGATAACCAAATACGTAAACGAAATTGATAATATGTTGATGATAAAAGATCATGTTGATTAGTATATGGAACATGAATTGATTGTGATGATACAATTCGTTTACTATCCCAATGAAATTGTTTATCATTTGGTGATAATTTAGTTGATTCAAGTTGAATTTGATATGCAATTTGTTCAATATTTCTATGTGAAGTATTGTTCGAATTGGGAATCTTCCATGAAAATTGTGGTCTTGGTGTATTAATAATTAAATCATGAGTAGTATCAACTTTATGATGATCTATACGAACATCGAATGGTGATAATGAATGACTATTAACAGCTGACCAAAGAAAAATAATGAGTAGAAGACTACACGAATGTAGAGAAAGCATAGTTGTGTCTTATATTTTCAAATAAGATACAGAAATGATATGTCTTTAACGTTTTTTTATTGTTGTTTTAAATGTCTATAAACTTGTTTGTTATCGTTATACTTTTTTTTATGTTTGCTTGTACTAAATATAGATAATATTAAAGTAAAAGAAAGATAAAATTAGTAAACATATTTTTAAAAACCTTGTGTTACTAAAAATAAATATTTATTTATTAGAACATTATTCATTAAAAGTTATTATCAACATAATTGATAAGAGAATATTTATATCAAAGTATTTTTTACAAGATTAACACATGTCATCAATTTTCTATGCATTCATATCTAATGTAACGTTAACATAGTTCATAGTTCGAAACTTTTCATGCGAATAATATATATATATCTCATAATTGTTTTTTAAGTAATTTAATTTAGCGCATACTCACAATTACTCCATTCAATTCATTAACAAGGAAATTTTATTGGATATCTGTATCTAGTGACATCTACTAGATCTATTATTAGTTGATTTTTAGTTTTATTTGATTGAAAATTTAGAAAATCTAAAAACTATCTTGATAAAAACTTTTTTTTCATGTATATTAATTCTATTTCTTATTGGATTATTTTAAACAGTCAATGAATACATTGAAATCATCCTCTTACGCCTTCTTATTCTTTCATCTATTGTTCGTAATCATATCATATCTTTTTTGGTTTCAATCCTTTTATTAGTATTATTTTTCCAAATGACTACAAGTGCCGAGATTAGTGTTGCCGCAGCTACTGCTGGTGAACTAAATCAACCAAAACCTCGTTGGATGCCTTTAGAAGGAAATCCAGAAGTAATTAAATTCTATTTTATTAATTCTATTTCTTTATGAATTTCATTTTAGGTTTTAAATAAATATATAAAAAATTTAGGTGTAAAGAATGATGATTATGAATTTGTTGAAATCATTGGTTTTGATGAAGAACTTCTTGCTTTCATTCCACAACCTGTTATAGCTGTACTTTTAATATTTCCAATAACAGACGCAGTAAAATAATCGAAATTAATTCATTTCTTAAATATATTTTTTTGTTTGTAAATAAATTTAGCATGAAGATCGTCGTCAAAAAGAATTCGAAGAAGCAGCTCATACACCTCCGGATTATTCTCAAGCAATTTATTTTTTAAAACAAACTATTGGAAATGCATGTGGATCCATTGCTGTTATTCATTCAATTGCAAATAATCTTGAAAAATTTCAACTTGATTGTATAAATTTTTCATAAGAAAAAATATTTCATTTAAAATGTTTTGCTCTTAGCACATAAACCATTGGCTCAATTTTTAGAAACAACAAAATTAATGACACCTGAACAACGAGCTGAACATTTAAAACATGCAATGGATATGGCCACCGCCAATGATACTATTGCTGAAGAAGGAGAATCTGAAGTGCGTCTTTTTTTATAAATAATTCAAAAGAAAAAGAATAATTCTATTTATAACTTTAGGTTATCGATAGAGAAGAACATGTCAATTTACATTTTGTATGTTTCGTTAATGTTAATAACGAACTTTATGAATTAGATGGTCGACATCCACATCCAATTAAACATAAAGCTAAAGGAGAACAAGGACAAACACTTGATTTATTACGAGTAAGTGACATTGAGTCGATTAAATCTTATCAATTAAAAATAATCTTTCTATTTCTTTTTAGAGCACCAAAGATATAATAATGAAATTAATTGACAATGCTGGCGGAGATATTCGTTTTTCAATGATGGCTTTAACAAAAATAGAATAAAATGACAGATGATTTTTTCTTTCTGCGTATTTTATTTTTTATTGAATTCTATTTTTTAACTGAACTAACATGATTTCATTTGATGGATATTATTCATATAACTCACATAGAAAAAAATAAAATAAAATATGGCGAAAGAAAACAAAACCCTTATTTTTTTAAAAAACTTTACATATAATTCTTTCAGCTATTAGAACAACAGAAAAATATGACAATTATGTTTACATTTATTGGTAGAGAAGTTTCAATTGACACATAGTAAACATTTTATGAATCACTCTGCAAGAATAGAAATAGAAATAAATCTTTGCAACACTATTAATCATGGTTCTTCGTTTGATTCCAATATAAAATATCAACAGGACAGAAAACATACTTACCCACTTTCATTCTTTGCATAAAATAGTGTCTAAAAATGTGTTCTTTATTTTTTACATATCTGAAATAATTGAATGCTTCATGTTCTAATTTCAAAAAAATATTTCATAATCGAACACTTTAATTTGTATTATTCCAACAAACTATTGTTGAAAAAACATCATGCTCTCAGTAACATATTTTAATAAAGCTCAATTTTTATTTTCTTCTTAGTAGCAAGTGAGAAGCATTTTAAGATTAGTTTATTTCGTCTGTTTATTCGTACTTTCGATTTTTTTTTTCTTCATGACATCAACTATGAAAATTTTTCTACTTTTAACATTTAACACTAATAAAACAAACAATGTAGGCGTAAGAAGAAAAAAACGTGCATAAAAGAGAAAATTTTGAATAGAAAAAGAAAACGAAACTGTTTCAACGTTTACACGGCAGCAGTTTAATTCTTATCGACAATAAAAGGAACAGTCGTTTTTATTCTCGTGTAAACATTTTATAGCAAAGTGTATTATGTTAAATCCAAATAAGACCACGTTTCTTCTCATATGGCCAAGATGTTTTATAACATTTATAGCTATTCTTGAACTCTTAGCTGTTATTATGTTTTTTCTAACAGAACTTTGTAGTGTAGCAGCTAATTTTTGGACAACAAATGTATTTGCTGGTGGATGGTGTGGATTAGTTGCATTAATTCACGTAATAGCATTGTTTGTTACTGGTAAATAAATTCTTATAAATTACTTTTCGAAATAAATTTATTTATTATTTAGGGCTATGTTTACCTGGACCTGCATCTGCATTTCGTGCTGCTCTAATTACAATGCTTCTTTTTATAGCTTGCGCTGCATTAATTTCATTTGATATTGTTTTTCTTATTCGACCTACCACATGTATATTAACACCATCATGTGCTGACAATGCTGTATCAACCACAATATTTAGTTATAATTTTCGACAATCATTTTTTCAAACATTTAATAGTTGGGGTCCATTTACATCATATACTGAAAGTCAAGTTAAAGTTCTTTGTGAAGCAATACAATTAGGTCTTGCTGGTTTATGCTTTATAATTGGAGTTATTTATTTAGTTATTTATTTCGAATGTTTAAGAAAAATTAAAAAACATCACCAAGTAGGACCTAATGTACCAAGAAATAATAATACGCCATTAGGACCGCCAATTACTCCTGCACAAATTTATATGAGTCGTCCACCACCACACCCATCTCAACAAGGCTACATGGTTCCACCTCAGCCAGCTTATTATGCTCCTCCACCACCTGTTCAGCCAGCTTATTATGCTCCTCCACCACCTGTTCAACCAGCTTATTATGCTCCTCCACAACAATATCAACCAGCATATCCACGTTAACTGCAACCGGGTAATAGTCCTTGGGGAGCAAACAGAATAAATTAGAAAAATAAAATTTTGTAACAAATTTTTCTATGATGAACTTGATTTTATCAATTCATCGATATTTTCTGAAATTTTTTCAGTTTAAAAATTAAAAATTTTGTATTATCTTTTACTTTTCTTTCATTTTATCTTTACAAAGCAAATAGAATCGCATCGATAAATTGTTCACATTGTTGTACTTAACATACAATGTTATAAAAACAAAACAAAACAAATGTCTTTCATATACAACAAAAAAAGATTTGATTTATTGGAGAAATATTTATCGCTTGTTAAATATGTCTCAAGGTTGATGAACATACGACATAGAATTCGTACATTTGTTGTTTTATGTTACTTTTTTGTAACATACAAAAGAAACAGAATGTATATATGAAATTATACTCCAAGGTAACATAATACAGTAGACTATTCAAAGAATAGTATTTATTATATAAGTATATATGAATGTATATTTAATGGCTTCATTTAATAGGACAGAAGTTTGACTCTAGAAAAAAAGAATTGTTTCACTGCAATCATTGATGGAAGATAAATCGATCTTTACTGGAAAAATTCTTTTAACGATCATAGTTTTAGAATCTTCAAATAAAAATTCATCTTTCTATAAATAAGCATCAAAAATTGATCTGGTATTTGGTCATTTAAAAAATTCGACTTTTCAACTCGAGTTCCAACGAAAGCACATCATAAAGTTATTCTAATTTTTTTCACTTAAAACTGACTTTAACCTGAAATCATATAAAATCTAATGCAATCAGAATTATTCACACATTTAGATTCGTTTGCGAATTCTTATAAATTGAGTTAAAATATAATAGAAATTTTGACGAATACATCGAGTTGACTAAAAATGCTGATCATACTGTTTATAAATTTATAAAATAGTTAGTATCGAAAGTGTAATTGCACGTGTGCACCGTAAAATATTTCATTTATGATAACAAACTTACGTAATTATTCAACAGAAACAATGACACATTTACTATATTTGTCAAATCTTGCATCATGTAACGAACAATTTGATGGATGAAATAAATGATGAATTCTTAAATCAAGAGGTTTCGAAAATAGTATCGCTTATTGCATCTCTTTTCGTTTAGATTTTTATCTGATCGGTTTTTAATATTTACTATATAAAAGTGATTAATGAATAAAACTTTGAATAGATATTTCATATGATTCTTAAAATAAATTCAAAATATTTATATTATAATTTGATTTATGATATATAAATATATTACATTTGTAATTATACGTTAAACTCGATGAGATTGACTAATTCGATGTCTATGTATCGAGATAAAATCATTGAGATTAGAAAGACTAATCAATAGATATATCTTCAGTCATTACTAAGAGTGTCTCGTTTTTGATTAGTACTGTTACCATACGTATTTTACCTTTGTAGAGATTTATCATCTGATCTAACAATTGTATTGACATAAAAATCGGATGTTACATATAATTTCTTTCGTATGATTTTTATTTCGATAATTACATAAGTATATAAAATATTTCCTTGTTAAAAAAGCCGACTATTGACTTACTCTCTATGAACAAAGAACATGCGTGTTATTATCATATAGTTCAATCTGTAATTATTCTTTTGGTTTTATTTTGAAGGTGAATATAAATATATGCATATCGATATTTATCGATGATGGTTTGTATAATTTCTCTTGCATCATGTGTATCTTTTTCTTTCTTTTTTCCTTGAATAAATGTTCATGCACGAACGATTTTCATCGTTGACCTATCTTTCATTTCTATGAAAAACTAATCGAATAATGGAAGAAGAATTGCCATTGAAACTTATTGAACTATCTGATTTTCTTCGTCAACCATCATTACTTTCCAAAAGACTTCAATTTAAACAGATTAAAAATGAAAATTTATCATCAGAAAAATTACTTAAAAATGATCAAGGATCAAATGGATTGAAATTTAAAGATACAAAAGCAGGTATTATTTTATTAAAACAAAAAGCAATATTCAATGATAATCATATTTCTCAAGAAGAAACAAAACAAAAAGAATTAATTATACCTAAAGATGTAATTGTATTTGCTGATGATATGGATCGAAAAAGACTTGGAATATTTCAAAAATCAAATAATCAATTTTCTAGGTTAGTTTTTACAAAACAAATTTGTGTAAACCAAAATCGAATTCTCTTTTCTGTTATATTATTAGACATTTGTTAATTACATCTGGGGCTGCACTTCAAGCACTTGTAGCTCCATTAACTAATGCAAAAGAATGGCTTATTGTATGTAAACTTAAATATTGTAAACGTTTTACAAAACAACCATCAATTCAAGGTAATCGATTTAAATACTATTTCATTGTATATTATTTCTAGTTTTATTTATTAAGGAAATGTTGTTATTTCACTCAATGTAAGTCATCCATTAGTTCGATATGAAATTCTTACTGCACTTGATTTATTACAACAATCATTTAACGAAGTTAAATCAGCTTATATCGTGGTTTGTTTAAAATTTTCTTCGTTATTTTTTCTATTTTAAAAATGAACAAAATGTTTAATTTAGATTGATTTTTCACACATATTAATTCGATGGTTTAAAACTTACCTTCGTCGAACTGATCAATATCCATCACTATCTCATCGATTATTATATCGATATCAATTTCAAACATTGAAATGTTCAGTTACATTAGGAAAACGACAATATCATCATGAGAACGATCATTATCAATTTGGAAATAGTTTGCAAAAAATTGTAAAAATTTTTCAATCATTTTTTTTCGTATTAATTTCTTTTTATTTAGCTTCGTAAATCTGATATTCCAATGCAAATTTATATTGATTTCAATTCTTTACCAACAAATGTGTATTCAATTGAATTAAATAATATATTTATCTATTCAATGAGTATATTTTATATATATTTATTTGTTTTTTTTTTTATGTTTATTTCTATAGATAATGCATATAAACAAATAACAAAAGATATGGGCAATGGTTTATCATTAATTTCTATACAAGATTTTAATTCTTCTCAAGATCGAGAAAATAAATTGAATAATAATAATAGTTCTGCTCTTGTAAAGAAAGAAGAAGTTTCAAAAGAAAAATTATCTATTGAACAACCACCATCGTCATCAACACAGCAACAATCACAACATGATGAAGAAGAAGTAAATTCAACTATTTCATTATGTGAACCAAATGAACAAGAACGAATATTATTTGAAAAACTTTGGGAAAATCGAACACGAATTCAGATGCAACATCAACAATTAATGATGAAAGCAGCACGATTGTTATGCTTTACATCTGTTGATATTAATCAATCATTCAATAGAAAAAATAATCAATCTGATTTACAAACCATAAAATGGAATTAGTATTAACTTGTTTTAAAATTAAATTAAATAAATTATATGTTATTTTATCTTTATGTGTTAGAACTGATAACAAATATTTCAGTATTTTGAAATTTAATCATATAATATTTTACAGTTCTTGTTAAAACAGAATTGATCATTCTCTGTACTTGCAAAGAAATAAAAAAAGTTCATTTTAAACAACAATTGATGTCAATATTCTAAATGTAGTTTTCTGATAAGCAATCATTTTTAGTCGATAAATTTCAAGGTGTATCTATCTGAATTAAATAAGTAATTAGATCTAAATTGAATTTCTTGGTTTTATCATAAAACAAGAGAGTTGATCTTTTCAAAATTTATATTCACTAGTTTTCATTTATTACGATAACAACAAAATCGAGATTAATAAGATTTGACAACTTTTAAAAAGTTTATACAAATCAAAATAAATTTTTTTTAATAAAGTGTTATTTTCCATATTTAAGAAGTAAAACCAACAAAACATACATATAAATATTTTCATATTAAGTAGAAAATAAATTTATAAATCATTTTTTGTTTGTTGTTTATCATTTTTAAATTGGAATGTAGTAAGAATTGCACGATGATCACTTAAATTCCATTTACTTTCATCATTCCATGAATGTGTATCACAACCACGTGGAATTAATTCACTTGAAATAGGTTGAAAAATAGTTGATTGATAAAAAATAAAATCAACACCTAATTGTTCATCTCGATGTGTTAAATGAGTTACTCCTGGTTCTTTTTTATGAACTATAAAATAAGATGATTGTAATTGTTGTTCTAACACTAGTTGATATACAGGATCATTTTCCCATGATGAATTAAAATCTCCACAAAGAATAATTGAACAATTATTTAAAAGATTATGTTTTACTTGATATTCATGGATTAATTCAAGAAATTTTTTTATTTGTGATAATCTCAAACGACGATCAAATGAATTATGTGGAAATGTTAAATGAATATTTACTATTAATAAACGTTGTCCATTATGTTCAAGATTAAGTAAAAGACCAACACGATTACCAATATCATGTAAAAGAAGTTCACATTTTTCAACAACTTTAAATTGACTTTTATCAACAAGTATTGCTAAACCATCATCAAGATTTTGTGTGCGTCGAACGTAATGAAAAGAATATTTTGATGAAAGTTTAGATTCATATAAATCAATAAATGATGGTTCATCTAACCAAAATTCTTGTAAACAAATTAAATTAATTTGAAGTGATTGAAGTAATGCTATTATTGATAAATGACGTGTTTGCCATTGAGATTTATAAGCACTCTCACGATCACGTTCAGATGATAAACGTTTATAACATGGAGCAAGAACATTAAATGTACAAACTGATAGATTATTCATCATAAATTTTCCAAAACTAAATAGTATATACCTAAAATGATATTATAGTATAAGCAATATTCAACAATGTTCGCATTAGAATTGTGTCAATCCAAACGATGGCCTGTGTATAATGTGGCACTTTCGTACACAGGCCATCGTTTGGATTGGCACAACAATCTTTAAGGTAAGGCGCCACTGGTCGAATAACTTTTCGTCGAAGATTTTTCGACAAAATAGCCTTCAACGAAAAATCTCCAACGAACACTTCATTCGACGAAAAGTCATTCAGCCAATGGCTACTTCCCCAATCTTTTACAACAGAATATTTTGAATTAAAGAGTATTTTTGCTAAATTTAAATTTATTGTCTGATGAATAATAAGTCACATACACTTAACTTATCTCAATTGAAAAAGAAAGAATACAAAAAAAAAAGTAAATATGTTCTTTTCAATAGTAGATGGTCGTTATAATACAATCTGATTTAGAATAATAAAAGATTAGTATTCTAATCAAATTTTATTGTTGCCTTTAGATGAATATTTTTAAGCAATAAGAGGAAAAAGAAAAAAACGAGAAGACGACACAACAAAAAAAAATAAACTGAGAATCAAGTACATTTGCACAAATATTTCAGATTTATTAACGATATACCATCATCTGAAATATTATCGTGTAGTCGAACAACTCCATCTTGATTATCAACTGATAATAAGTCGCCTGAGGCACCTTTATTATCTCCACCAATAACATAAATCTATAAAACAACAACAACAACAAAACGAGATATATCAATAATAAAATATCAAACTAACCTTATCGTTTTGTAGCGGTGTTACTGGTTCCATATGATGAAGTGGAACAACAGCACGACGATCTTGCTGAGGAAAATGTACAGTACAAACACCATTCTAAAGATAAAATTTGATTTATTTTATATTTTTTCAGATTATTAATAATACTAATAAATACTTACAGATATACTCTGAATAATTCCGATCATTCCAACATGAATTGATTCATCTTCAATAGCTATTTTTATTCGAACATATAAACCTTCAACATGCCAATCATTATTTGAGATGGAATCAAAATCTATTTATTTATATATTTAATCAATTAAAAAAATATTAAAAAATATACAAACCAAGTGATGTTGACATTGGTGCATATTGTGCACTTGGTGTCACAGGTGTTATATTTATTGACGGAGAATAAGCATAATTTCCAGCTGGAGATTGATCAGGTGGACCATTATTATTTGATGATGAAGAAAAACCGCCACCTGATGCTCCCGGTGTAGGAATATGAGAACTATATGCTATTTTAAATATACAAAAATATATATTTATTATTAAAAAATTTAAATTTAAATTACGTTGATAATCCATTTGCATAGCTGGTGATGGTGTTGGATGATTTGAATATGGCGAATAAGCACCAGCTGAAATATTTGAAGATACACTTGTTGGTCCACCACTTGAATTAAGTAATGAACTAACACCTAACGTTGTTGATGATGAAGAATTATTAATTGATGAAGAATTGTTTGAATTCGAATTTCCAAGACCACTTGATAATGAATCAGTTAAATGACTATAGGATGGTGTAGTTGGATTTAATGTTGCAAATGGTGATGGACCATCATCATCATCATAATCAACTCTATATTAAATAATAGATATAAACAAATAAATAAATAAATAGATAAACTAACCGAGGTGTTGTTGCATACGTTGGATCCCATGCTGATGCACCGCCATGAGCATGTGGAGTCATTGAACCATCATGACGAGGTGTCTAAATAAATGAAATTTTTCCTTTTGTTTTATTTTTTTTATAGACAAACCATATTTCCATAATGGGGTGTTCGTGAACCATCATGCATTGGTGTTTGATTTCCAATCATAGGTGTACGTGAACCAAAAGCAGCATATGATGGTGTTTGTGAACCATGAAGTGGTGTTGTAAAATAATGAGACATTTCACCTGGTTGACGTGGAACATTTCTAAATATATAAATCAAAATTTATTATAGTAATTCGTTTATTGAAACTAACAATGAGATTTTGATTTTATGCTAGAAATTCGGAAAAAGAGATTCTAACAAACTCTTGAAACAAATAGAATATCTTTTTTACTGTAAAAAAATCTATGACTAAGTTTAAATGAATGCATCAATATTTCTATTCGGTAATATTTTAGAATAAAAACATACGTTGTTGATACAATACGATTTCTATCAACCGTAATTGTTTGACATTTTGCATGAAGTTCAATTTTACATGTTGATTCAGTTGCATCTTTAACAATACCAACATAACCTTTATATGGTCCTTGAGATATTCGAACAGTTTGTCCAATTAAAGCCGTATCACGACGAATATTATTAACTGCGGAAAACGGTGCTTTCATTGCTCCACCTCCACCTGAATTTGGTGTTCGAGAACCAGCTGATGGACTATTAGAATGTATTGATGAAGAACCACCACTACCTCCACCAGCTGATGATGTTGATGTATGTGGTGATGGTGTTCCCATAGTTCTCGGTGACATATAAGGAGCATTAACTGGCATTGATGGTGATGATGAAATTCTTGATGTTCCACCAGCTAATAATAGATTTCTTGCTTTTGCTACAAATATACCACTATTTTCAGTTAATGTTCGACAAAATATAAAAACAAAATGACGATAAAGATGTTTAATTTGTCCTTGACGATTCTTTAAAAGAAAAGAAAATGAATAAATCTATTATAAACAATATTTTACTGAATTTGGTCCATCAACAACATTGACAATATCTCCAGAATTTAAATTATTATTTTGTGAATCAAGTGCAGTTGCATTTCTATTAATTTTTCTTTTTGTTACTGATTGTATTGGAACAACTTGAGTCTTTCCATCCATAGTTAATACATGTAAACGTTCTTTTTCAATTCGAACAATAACACCAACTTTATCTGCACTAAAAAAATAAAATAAAATTTATTCTCTAAATCTAAATAAATAAATAAACATACGAAATATTAACTAAATCTTTTAATTGAAATTGTCCAGATGAATCAACACCAGTTGCTGTTTCTTTACATATTTGAAGATCCGATGTTCTAACAGGCATTTCATCTTTAGTACCATCACTTAAAACAATAGCTTTAATTCCATCAATACCAACGATCATTCCAGTTTCACCTTCATATCGTCCATTTAAAACTTTAACATGATTACCAACAGAAAAATATTTTCTTAATTCATTTGCTTTAAATGGTATTTCATCTTTTAATGCTTCATGTTTTGGTAATATTCGAATTGAATCACCATCAATACCAACAATTGTACCTTGTAAATTAATTAATTCACCTTCACATACTTCAACTTGATCACCTGGTGCAAATGATAGCAGATCATTTTTTGATGCTTTTGATTTATTTATTGAAATATTGCTTTCAGGTCCATCGATTGTTTCTTCAAATTTATCTAATTCACTTATACTTGGATTTATACCATCGGCTGACTAAAAATTTAATCTATTAGAAGTAATTATACTACTACATTGAATATCTCTCTCGTATATTAGAATTATGACTATTTTCTAGACAGAATGAATATTCTATTATTAAAAATCTCAACTTACAACAGCTTGTAATGGAAAGTTTTTGATAAGAAAACCTTTTTCATCATATTTTCCACCTTCAAATGATCGATATTCATAATCTCTTTTAATTTGACCACCGGCAGCTCTGAAATGATCACGATAAAAAAAACAAATAAATATTTCTTGAAATCCTTACTCGACAGCTGTTTCATCGAATAATTTTGGTGGTGGGCGTTTAAATGCAAAACGATTTTTTTTCTTAAATGGTTGATTTGATTCAGGTACAATACCACTTTGATCGCTTGAACCACCACGTGGTCCACCACGTTTTTTTGCATAATCAATTCGTGGTATTAATTTAAGTGTCACTAAATTTTGTCCCATATCACATTGTTCAACTTTAGCTAGATCATCTCGATAAATTCCACGTTTAACACGTACCCATGAACCTTTTTTTATTCCATAAGTTGTTTTAACAACACGTAGTATATCTGTCATTCCTTTAATTGGAACCATTTGAAGATTTTGAACATTTAATGCACGAATATCATCACATGCTGCTTTGACATGATTAGATTTAAATGCTTCAATATAAATATAACCACGATCACCTTCTTTAACAATAACTGATTTTATTTGTAATGCCTTTAGATGAAAAAATATACAGATTTCAATGAATAAAATCTAACATTTTCTCCTAACGGATACTTATTCAATTAGACGATGTTCTATCTCGATAGAGAGAATTATTTATATTTACTTTTTCATCATTTTCTAATGCAAGAAATTTTCTCATCAATAATAAAGCTGTCTGTCTTTCTTCTCCAATTCGACATTTAACAGGCCATAGATTAGGTGATTTAACATCAGGTAATAAACTTTGTTGTGTTATTTCATCAGGAACTTGATCATCATCATAATCGTCATCGTGTTCTCCACGGCCTCTTGGATCTTTTCGACCATAACGGTCTTTGAAATATTTTTCCAATTCAACTGGATCCATTTCTCTATATAAATCAAAAAAGTTAAAAAAATATTGAAAACAAAAAATAGAACAAACTCTTGTGCTATTGGAAATTTTGATCGTCCAGCTCGATACATATCTGCAGCTGTTGTATCGGGAATATCTGTTTCAACAAAACCATCTTCAGGTTCATCTCCTTCATCTTCTTCTTCTTCATCTTCGTCGACATCTATAAATAGAATAATTCAAATAAATATCAATAGATAACAATTCTATCAAACCAGCTTCAGCAATAATAAATTGTTTTCCAGATATTTTTTTCTTCTTTCGTTTTTGTTGATGACCTTCTCTCTTTCTTCGACTTGAACTTTCATCATCATCATCCTAAATTGTTATTTCAAAATCAATATTTTATTTACGAGTTTTATTCTATCTCTTTGTTGATCAATGTAAATATCGATGATATGAATCAGTAGACTTTGAAAGCTTTGGTATGAGAAAAAATATTCTGTTAGTATTTAAAATGTTCGAGGTCTACTGATTTTATATCTTCACATCAACGATATTTATCATGTCATAACAGAAGAGTATAGATTCCCACATTTTTCAGAATAAAAATATACCTCTTCGTCTTCATCATCTTCGTCCTATAAGAGAAACATAAAAATATTTAGTAAGTAAAATAATCGAAATCTCACTTCGTCATCTTCTTGTTCTTCTTCATCTTCTTCTTCGTCAACTTCTTCATCTTCGTCATCAGATACTTTTCGTTTTCCTTTACGCTGTCATAAACAAAACAAAAAACACCACTAAAAATAAATGTTTCAGGCAAATAATAACGTACATCTTCAGTATCGCTCATGATTGTCGCTGAATAAAAAGTCTAAATGTGAAAAAGAGTGTGGTTTAAGACAAAAAATCGTTGAATATGACTTACTCGTTGTGTCAGAATAAAGAAATGAATGCATGAGCCAAACAGGATTCAGTTTATGTAGTAAACAATAACGTCTTCTGATTGGTTAAAACATTTTCTCGAATGAGCATCCACTTGTCACTAGATGGCATTTGACATAAATGATCAAGAAAATTTTACATCGTTAGAAATTATTTATTTCGAATTTTATTTTTATATTTTCTATTTATTTTTTTATTTATTTTTTTAATAAATTAAAAAGTTGAATGATTTCTTTGCAAAACTATGTCTTATTTTATAACATTTTGTTAGGTAGAATATCCTAAACGATGATAAACAGTAAAGACAATTTTTCTATTTTAAACTTCATATACTTCAAATGCTGATATTTTCTGAAAATATGAAACTGAATGATAAATCATGATATGTCAGGTACATTGCAATCTATTCTAAAGTATCGAATCAATTATTTAAAACTATCATATGAAAGTACACAATTTTGTCGACTGTTATTTGAGATTTTAAGCAACTTTTGTTTTGAGAAATATTGATATGGATACAATGTACAATATCATGATAAAATAAAGCAGTTTTATTTTTAAAAGTAACATTTCATATGTTCTTCTCGTACGAAAACGTACATTCCGCTAGACGTACTAGAAGTGCATACTTTTTCTTCCATTTATACTATGTAAATGTCCTCATTGTCCCTTTTAGATTCAGAGAGAATCGCTTGACACGATGCAAATATATAACCTTTCAACCATAGATGTGGATAGAAAGAGAAAAGAAAAAGCTATGTGATAGACAAATATAGAGAATAACATGCACGGTGACGATGCAAAAATTAGATATAAATAGTGTTGTATCGTCGAAGAAAAGTCACTCTTCTTAACAATATCTATATAACAACTTCAATACACTTCATCGTTATTTAAATAATGTCTCCAGCACAGTAAGTATATATACTATCAAATAAAGAGTTTGTGAGAGAACTTAAAAAAAAAGATTGATCAAACTGAATGCTTAAAGATAATAATATTTTCTACTTTGTTTAGAAATAATACAATTCCTGCTAAAGCATATGCTGTTTTTGCTGATGATTCTCCATTCAAAGTATTTGATTTCGAACGACGAACACCTCGAGTCGATGATGTTGTCATTCGTATTCATTATTGTGGTATTTGTCATTCAGATATCCATCATGTGTATAACGAATGGAAAAAAGAAACATATCCATTAGTACCAGGTCATGAAATCACTGGTGTTGTTGAACAAGTCGGTTCAAGTGTCAAACATTTTAGTGTAGGTGATCATGTTGGTGTTGGTTGTGTTGTTGATACATGTCTCAAATGCGAGCCTTGTATGTTATAGTCAATTTTATCACTTATCTTTTTTTATTGTTCAAAATATTTAGGTAAAAAACACAAAGAACAACATTGTCCTGACGTCTGTTATACATATGGAAGTACTGAACTTGACAAAGTAACACCAACACATGGAGGTAAATCCATTGTTATATAAATATTGTATTCATTTATTTTCTATTGTTTATTATAGGTTATTCCAATTTAGTTACTGTTAAAGAACATTTTGTTTGCAAAATTCCAAATAATTTACCATTAGATGCAGCAGCACCATTACTTTGTGCAGGTATTACAACTTATTCACCATTACGACAATACAATGTTGGAAAAGATTCAAGAATAGGGTATTGATTTAGCATTATTCTTAATTATATCGATTATTAATATCATTATTTTAGAGTTGTTGGTCTTGGTGGTTTAGGTCATATGGGAGTTAAACTCGGTGCAGCTATGGGTGCTCATGTTACTGTCATTTCAACTTCTGAATCGAAACGTAATGATGCAATCAAACTTGGTGCTAAAGCATTTCTTGTTTCAAAAGATAAAGAACAAATGAAAACAGCTGCAAATTCATTAGATTTAATTATTGATACCGTATCAGCCCCTCATGATGTTAATGCTTTGATTGACTTATTGAAATTTGAAGGAGTATATTGTTTGTATGTATTATTTGTTATATATATATTATGTACACATTCATTAATCTATTTCATATTTTTAGAGTTGGAGCACCACCTAAACCACTTGAAATTGGAGCATTTCCACTTATAATGAAACGACCAATAATTACTGGAAGTAATATTGGTGGAATGAAAGAAACTCAAGAAATGCTTGATTTTTGTGGTAAACATAATATTGTATGTGATATTGAAAAGATTCAAGCAACGCCAGAAACAATTAAAACAGCTTATGATCGAACAGTCAAATCCGATGTGAAATATCGCTTTGTTCTTGATATGTTAAATGCATTCAAATAACTATTTATTTCTATTTTAACTTTATGAGATAGCTTTAGAAAAATTTATCTTTTAAAAATAAATGATTAGCAATAAAAAAATATATTTTAGTATTATATCTATTACCATTTAACCATACTTACGGGTGAATGTGCGTGTGAAAATAGATGCATGACAGTATTATATTCATCAAAAGATATTCTAGACATGAAATTTAGTATTGAAAATTGTATGAAGTATAAGCAGAATAATAATAGAGTCAATTATTTCATTTAATCAGAATCATAGAGTTTCTCAATATTCACATTCTTATTGTGTCTTATTCATGTTGCAAATGCGAACGGAATTGATGTTCATGTATTGAAATTGAACAGTGATTGGTTAAAAGATCTTATCGAATACCTGATAATTTAATTTGTCACTAGTTGACATTTTGCATAAATGATCAAGAAAATTTATCTTCAAGAAAAAAAATGTGCGAAATTTCAAATCGTCGTTAGATATTATTTTGTTGTTATTTAATAATGATTGAATGTGAATATTTAAAACTATTTATTACAAATTGTAAGAATGATTATAAACTTAATTCTCATCGATCACTTTCAGTAAAACAAGTTCTTTTTTCTTATTTGAAGTTTTACTTTTATATTTCCTCTATTTTTAGTTTTGTAATAAAATAATGACTTCATTCTTTTATATGTTAACATATCAAGTTGAATTTGATGATCATGTATTTTTTACTTCAGTTGAATTATTGAATAAGTCTCTCTCAAAATATTTTCTTTCTAAACATTAGTATACTTTGTTTCTTTTTTTTCAAAGATATTTGGTTTGTTCAATGATCAAAGCTTGTAGTTCAATTTCTAAAGATTCAAATCAATTTCAAAATCAATACGAATTAATAAAAGAAAAATATGTTAGAGATAAATATTTGATTGCTACTGCTTGTTTTCAACTTGCAACACAAATATGTGTATGTGTTGTTATTGTTTTAATTATTCTATCGAATAATAATGAAAATTTTGTTGTTATTTATGTAGGATCGATCAATTGATACATCTCGTTTGATCGAATATTTTAATGAACTTGCACGTATGGACTCAAATCTAACAACAATACGATTAACTCGTGAACAATTAAATGAAACTGAAATTGATATATTAACAACAATTGATCATAGATTTCCTCAATTTACTCCACATATGTTTATTTGTTATTTTCTTCGATTTCTCAGTTTGTTTATTTATTTTCTTTTTTTGAAAAAAAAAAGTAAAAAAATATTTAGATGATGAAATGAAAATAGTTAATGATCGATTATATGATGGATCAATGCTTTTACTTGTTCATATTTATTTAAAATGGACATCATTAATCGAACTTTTAGCAAAAAATGAAAGTGGATTATCAACAGTCAATAAAATACAAATGTATGAGGATTTTATTGAGATTTTTAATGAGAAGAATATACCTTTTTCTTTTTGTTGATTGATAATAGGGAAAGTGTTACTCAACGATTACGTGATCCATTATTACTTGGTTCAGCAACAATTCTTGCAGCATCAAAAATGTTTTGTCATGGAACGAATAATTCACATATTCATGATAAGGTTTTTTTTAATTTATAAAAAAAGAATTAGATTTTCTTCATATTTTTTTTTAAATATCTAATAGATCATCAATTTATTTGTGAATCTTCTTGGCATTGATCCAATGCGTATTTATATGGCCCAATTTTTTGCTGAAGAAGTTTTACAAAAATCAGTTAATGTTCGATTATTGTCTGGACAAATAGATGGTGGTTTAAATTCAAGAAATCTGATTGATCGTGAACATGATTTTGATGATGAATCAATGATGATGACATATTCATCACCATAACCGATTGTTTCTCTTTCTCTTTTTTCTTTGTGTTTCGATTCACTTTGTCATTGTTCATATCAACAAAAGTTCATTGGAGACTTCTATAATGTAGATAAAATAAAAACACAGACTCAAGATTGTAATCAATAACCCTGATAATGAAATTTAAACTAATAAGTAATATTTTGGAATATTTCTAAGCAATAGGAAAATCTTCAAATACAACGAAGTGAAGTTAGTCTTTGTATCGCAATTGTTAATATTGAAGAACAAACAAATAAATATTATAGAATTTATTCAATTTCTATTTTAAATCAACATGGTCAACATAAATTCGTTTCAACTGATGGTTATCTTCAACCAAGTACTTATATAATTTTATCATTATTATATAATCCAATAAATAAACAAATAGATAATACTGCATTTTTAAAATATTAAGTTTTTAGCTGTACATAGTTCTCGTTCAATTGATCCCGAACTTATTAAAATTCTATAGACTTCAACGAGAATTTTTAATAAAACTTTGTATATTTTATGGTGAACAAGTTTCAATTGGAAATCAAACAAAAAATGAAGGTGATGATGGTGTAAAAATTTATGAATTAAAAAAATATTGGGATGGACTTATTTTACTTGTTGAAAATCGAAATTTAAATAAAAATGCTTATTTTTATTTTCGTTGTACGTTACCACAAAATGCATTTATGTCAAGAAAAGATTCAAATCATCAATTATTTGATGTTATTTCATCGATACATAGACAAATTATAATTACAATTGCAAGAAAAAATGCTTCACATTCATTTACAATTGGACATGATTTTCAATATAATCTTTCTTCACAAGATTTTATTAAAAGTATATATATATATATCATTTGTCAGACAATGATGGAGATAAAATTAAAATATTTTTTTGTTTATTAAAGCTAAATAATCAATTTTTAACAATAAAATATTCATTTTGATTTAATTTTTGTCTATTAATTGATGTAAAGTGAGTCCAAAAATTATTTGTCCATCTGCACTTTTTTTATTGATATTCATTTCTTCGATTTATGAAACGATTTATTTACTACAGAGACTTCCTAAAATTTAAACATCCAAGCTTTAATTTTTGATTTTCTTTAACTTATTTAATTAGATAAAATAAGAAAGCAAGATAAACGAATTATTTTGCATTCATTGTATATATGATTATTTATCTTGAAAATTCGATGTCTTCATTATATTATCAATGAAAGAAGATCGATAGACCGAATCAATTCCAATTTCTGAACCCTGTGCTTATACTCTAGGAATATAAAATTCTATACTTTGATGAAAATGGCGTGCTTCCAGAATATAACTCGTGCGCAAACAGACTTGCTTATATATCTGCTAAAAAATCTTATTAGTACTTCAGTTTTTTTTGTCATTATACTCTATTTCATTTAAGTTTTACATCATTATTATTATTGAAGAATATTGTCAGATTTAATTACTATCATAATGATAGATATGGATATGGATGTATATCAAGAAAAGGCATGCGAGTTTACTTGTAACATTCACAGCGTCGTCCTTGAGAACAACGTTTTTTTACCTATCATTTATATATAAATGACGTTCATTCTTTTCTAATTATATCATTTGAGCAACATCAATTAGTAATAGACTTCAAAATGTGATTCGATCATGTTTGAAGACTCGCTTATCAGCACAAACTGACGCGACAAATAGAGTATATATAGTAATTTTTATATAATAAGTGGAAGTAATCATTCGTGCATGAACCTTTTTTTCATACAAAATCATGCTTTCTAAAGTTCTCATTTGACCCCAAACAAATAAAATAGCTAAATCAAGGTTTTTCTGACATAAATTATTCTGCATTAATCTTTGATAAAAAATTATACCAATGAGTGAACAAAAAAGATACACATGAAATTAAATTTTGTGACATATGATTGCTAATATATTTTGAAATAATATACAATGATAAGTTTAGATTTTCATAAAAAGAGATTAACAGAAATGTTTTTTTTCCACTTTTTAATTATATTATAACAAATTTCAAGATGATCCGAATATTTTAGAATGGTCGAACACAATTCTTACTTTTGCGGAGAAAAAACTAACCGTTCATAGTACTTGATTAAACTGATAAAAAATCTGTACGCTCTATATATTAACTAATTGATAAGTTCTACAGAGACATATAATATTGAATCCATATCCATATACTTTTCAGAACATCTAATAATTAGCAACAACTTCTATTTTAGTCTGCTGATATAATGTATTAATATTAAGGATATAGAAAGATTTCTTTCAGAGAATTTCCATGATGAACTCACAGCAGTTAACACTGAGTAATAGTTAGCTATCATTTGAGTTTTTAAAGGTAACTAATTTCGAATAGCACTTTTGTTTATTAAGATATATATCTGATACATTTATGATATTTATTCGAATGAAAAGATTAAATGGTTAAACAATTTGAATGATAAATGACAACAGAGTTACAAAAACAACATTATATACGCATATGGACAAAGAAATTTGATACAATAAAGCAAACACTTTAAAAATTACATGAATTTATTGCATTTCTTGAATGACTAGTATTATATATTTTGGTGAATGTTTCAATTAGTTCAAAGATGATTAGTTCTTGATAACTACTGGGCGGATAGTATTTTGCTTCGGTTTACAGATGATCAATGCACAAAGTTTTTTTCTTAATCCCGGCAGTGTTATAATAGTAGCATAGGGCAAAGCCATAAATGGAACGTTTGTTAGAGGTACAAAATATGTGATGACATTGTTGCCAAAACTAGAAAATCCCAAAGCTTTAACGAAATAAATAACAGTATAAGGAAGATAAAAGATAACAAATGTACCGGAGATGAGAATAAATTGTGTAATCATTTTTCGAAATTTACGCCATTCATTAACTTGCCGTAAACGACGTTTTTGTATAATAACACGAAGAAGAAGAGCAGCACTAGAGACGATAATAATCACGATTGGCATAAAATCATGAGCAATTAATATATACTGTTTGAATGAATTAGATATAGAACCCGTAAAACAGGCATCTCCACATTGAATCATAGTGCCATCGTAAATACGCTCACAAGGATAAAAAAAGATCAAATAAACATAGAAAATTGGTGCATAGAGAGAAAATAATATAAGTGGTATATAGTGAAATAATAAACGTCCACGCGCTGTAGCAACTCGAATTGAATGAAATATTAGAATATGTCGCTCGATCGATAGCCATGCCAGTGAGAACATAGCACCATACCAAATTCCATAATATACAAATTGATTTATCAAACAAAAAGCTGGAGTTATTTGTGTTATAAATCCTAGTCTAAAAAAGTCCAGTTGCATTGACGAACCTACTATAAGGTAAGTAAAGTTGAACAGTAGCATGACAATAACGGCATGATTGTAAAGAACTCTGCGTGCAGCTCGTTTACTCACTAGATGAAAAATTACGAAAAAGTAACAGGGAATCGATACCAGTTGACCAAATAAGAATAGTCCAAATTTGGTCTTTGACCCATTAAACGGGGGAGAGATAGTTTGAACGCTTATGTTGCTCATATTTATGTGGTTAGTAGTCTGTATTAGAAGTGAATATGTTGAAAGAGAAGTCTCATTCTCTTCCTCTCGTTATGGTGATATGCTCAAATGCACAATTCGTTTCTCTTTATAAGAAGCAGGAAAAGATAAAAAAAAGTATACTTATTATCCAATGATAATCATTACACGAGTTGAAGTACCCAGTATTCAGAATAATTAAGACTCGTATACTTTTCTTATTTCTAGATTCTCATATATTTTTACAAATGTTAAAAAGTGAACCATTGTTGGTACGGTTCTATTGTTGATACCATTTGCTCTAGTGACACCTATAGAAATAATACTATGCACATCATTTTTGGTATTTGAAGCTAGATAGCTGGACCGACATGTCATGAGACACATTCATTCTATGTGTTCAACAAACTAATTGTATTCTCTTAAGTATACGATAAATATATAAAAACTTTTTATTATGAGCATGTCGAAAATGAAGATGCATATTAGTCTTAAAACTATAATAATAACAATAATATTGAATTTTAGATATTTTCTCGAATTGAATTTCAAACTGATGGCATCAGCTTCAGTTAAAAATAAAGTAATCGATCATTTGATAAATGAACGTAATTGCGAAGAACCCAGGACGATGGTTCCTGACGCAGGATTCCATGAAATCTTCGGAATGCCATGCAACCGGCCATTTCCGTGCTGGATTGTTCGACCTGGGAAATAGCTGCTGAAGAAATTTAGAAAGCCGCAAATGATCTTTACCACCAACTAGTAACAATAACGGATTTGAGTACATTAAGATCAATAAAAGATGAAATTCTCACGTCAATTATGATTATAATTCGACAGAACTTTGAATTAAACAGTTCATTCACGTAAGTATTATGAATTCAGTGCTCAGAATATCCCTTAAGAAATAACCAAAACTAAATAGTTTTCTTCTATAGATTCCATCTGTCTATCGTTCTCTATTTGGTCTTTTCGTGTGAAAATATAAATTGTTGATCAATATTCTATGACTGGATTGCATTTAAAACTCAGGTAAAAAATGCTGGCGATGTTATTGATTTTCTACTCGATATATTAATTGAACTTCGAAATTATATTGTAAGAATATTAGATTTCTACAATTTATCAAATTAATTTGTATTATTTAGGAAGAATATAATTTAATATCAACAGATCATATTCGAGATACTTTAAAAATGTTATATCGATGTATGGATTCACAAGCTTTTGCTAGTACGGATTCGTAATTAGTCAGAAGCGAATAGTATTATTACAGTAGAACAATCAGGTTTTAGACAGAATTGGTTAATTCCAACAAGGATGCTATCCATCTATCAAGAAATACAAAATAATTTGGCGGCCAATATACCAACCGCGTCAATATATATAGATTATCAGAAGGCTTATGATAAAGTGTGGCATGCAGCTTTAATAGTAAAGCTAAATCGTCGTAGCATGCCAAAGGAATTATTGAAAATGATATGGTTGTGGCTATCCCCACGTTCCGTTTTTATCGCCTATGGTGATATTAACACTAAACAGTTTAAAATTTTCATAGGACTACCTCAACGAAGTGCTCTGAGTCCTTATATTTTTATCATTTTTCATTCTGGTCTCGTAGAATGTACAGGCGCTTTTTTTACTTCTATTTTTGTGGATGATCTGAACGTTCTAATTAGAGCTGCGATTGTAAAGAAATTGGAATCTAGGCTACAGTTCTGTTGGCGTCCATAGATGGAATTCATGACGCTAACGTGTATATATATATATTATTTTTTTGTTTTCTTCTAGTAATGATCCATATATATTGATCATCATGAAACTTTCTTTCTTTTTTCTTTTTCCGTGTTTTTGAATATATATATATATATATGTATTTATAGTTATGTATATTCAGTAGTTGTTATTTTTTATCTCTCCTGATCCTCCTTGTGTTTGTTGCCTGTGTTATTCTTCGTTTGTTGTTATATTTTATCGATTGTCATCAATAAAATTATCATATTCATCCTCGTTTTCTATTCATCTATATTCTCAAGTTACGATAGGCATTTTTCGTAGTGAGTTTTCTCGTAACAGTTTAGTGATCTCGACTATCTAGTTCACCATTCGACTCACGATTTTATTCATAGCTGGAGTCAATCTACATCCCCTCAACGAGAACCTCACAAGTTCCTAGAGAAAAATTCAAATAATTTCAAAAAATTGACTTCAGATTTGAGTTCCTCGATCTTGATAGTCCTTCGGTCAACCCTTATAAAGAAAGTTTTTTTTTGTAAAAAAAAGTGTGGATGTGGATTTTTAATATATATGTTACTTACCTACACCTACACTCTCACCCATATCCAGACCTCAACGGGGAAAAAGCGGACTTCAAAGATTTCGAAAGACTTCATGCGTAAAGTCTCTGTTGTTTCTCCATCGTCTCCTCATGAAATAAATGCATCCGTAGAAATTCTAGATAACTTCGCGAGATTTCAAATGACTTCATGAGACTCTAAGCACGAAGTCTCCGTTGTTTACCCCTTGCCCAGACCCACACCCACACTCACACCCAGCTGGTTCACTTGTAAATCCAAAATTATTAGATGTGGCTTATAAAACCGGTGGTTCTTTACATACACTTGACTCAGACGTCGAATCATTGGGAAGTTTAAAAGTTAGTGATACACTTCGAATTGGTTCAGGCGTCTATCGATTAGATGCAACTGGATTTGTACGAATTGCCTAAAGTTTTGTAATTCATTTTTACTATTGCTTTATCACTGTTAATTTTAATAATAAAACTCATTTTTTTAATCAATAAATTGAATTACGATTTAAACCTTTGAGAATCATACATCTCAACTGATACTAGGCCTTATTATTTTAAAAAACGTACATTTGGGTTGTTATTTTATTGATATGTTTTGTTATAATAAAGAATAATTCTTGTAAACTACAACAAGTTATGTCAATTAAAAATTATTTTGTCGTGTAGAAATATTTTTTGTCCAAAAAAAAGGGTTTAATACAAAATCAGAAAAGTGTTGAGAAAATCGTTATTATCGTATTCATCAAGTTTTATAAAGAGTGAATGATTGATGAAATTATGTTTTATTTTAACTTTATTCTTACAAATGAAGATTATCTTTATCTTTATTTTATGAACAAAAATTTACGTCATCTTTATTTTATAAAGAATAAAGATAATCTTTATTTGTAAAAATGAAGATTAAGTGAAGTTAAAGTAACAGCGCTAACGTATATAGACAAAATAAATTTTCATCACATGAAAACAATGTTTTTTTATTTTCTGCATCTTCAAAGTTTAAATATTAGTCAGTTTAGATGACATTGTATCTAATTACTCAAAAGATTATCTATAAAACATATTTTGATTTAAGCAACTGTCAACGTTTGATAAACGTCAACTAAATTTTTTTCTCGTTGTATTACTTGTTGCCAAATTGTGTGCATTTACAGAATCGAGGAAACTGAAGGAACAAGAAAATTAGTATGTAAAATCACAAAAAAAAGTTTATTTTTGTGCATAACTACGATTGCTTTGTCGTCTTATTCATCAGTGCACGAAGCGATATGAGCATATATTTGTATTTCATCTTCTATTTTCTAATGAAAAAAAACTGTTTTCTTTTCTCTAAATTAATTTTGTTCAAAACATCATATAACAACAATGAAAACAATTATTCTTTCATTCTAAAGGTAGAAGAAAATTTAAAGTTACTTGCGTTTATTGTAAGATAAACGGAATAATATACACTAATTTTTTTTTCGATTTTATTTCTAGATATTATATATAGCTAATCCATCAACAGGCGTCAAAATGGATACTCAACCAACGATTGTCGGTGAAATGGAAGCATGTATTGATAAAGCAGCTGAATTAATACTTAATTCTGAAGCCATTTTATTCACTAGTGGTACTGGATGGATCTTAAGTAATGAATCTGATATAAATAAAGATATTTCAACTGAGATTTGGCCAACTTTATTGAAATATCCAGAATTAGATTTTACTCGTATGAATAATGCACAATGGTTTAGAAAGGCCGAAGGTAATAGTGATAAGCATAATACAGCTAATTTTAGCTATGCTTTTTGGGCCTATCGATATAATACTTATAATTCAATTACTCCACATTTTGGTTATCAAATTGTCAAACAATGGAGTGAAATGGATCATATAAAATATTCATTTAATTTTACGGGTAATATCGGTGGACATTGGTTAAAATCCGGCTGGAATCCATCTGCACTTGTTGAATGCTATGGTTCAATTCATTATATGCAATGTATTAATAAATGTCGTAAACGTTTAGTGGATACAAAGGATTCATTAAAATTTAATATAGATCCGAAAACAGACTGTGTTATTGGTCGTTTACCTCATTGTCCATATTGTAAACA
>CAJNOI010000045.1:95230-109850 GCA_905250115.1 Adineta steineri | reverse complement strand
TTTTTCTTTTTGTTGATTGATAATAGGGAAAGTGTTACTCAACGATTACGTGATCCATTATTACTTGGTTCAGCAACAATTCTTGCAGCATCAAAAATGTTTTGTCATGGAACGAATAATTCACATATTCATGATAAGGTTTTTTTTAATTTATAAAAAAAGAATTAGATTTTCTTCATATTTTTTTTTAAATATCTAATAGATCATCAATTTATTTGTGAATCTTCTTGGTATTGATCCAATGCGTATTTATATGGCTCAATTTTTTGCTGAAGAAGTTTTACAAAAATCAGTTAATGTTCGATTATTGTCTGGACAAATAGATGGTGGTTTAAGTTCAAGAAATTTGATTGATCGTGAACATGATTTTGATGATGAATCAATGATGATGATATATTCATCACCATAACCGATTGTTTCTCTTTCTCTTTTTTTGTTTTGTTTCGATTCACTTTGTCATTGTTCATATCAACAAAAGTTCCTTGAATACTTCTATAATGTAGCTAAAATAAAAAAAACAAAAATTCAAGATTGTAATTAATAACCCTGATAATGAAATTAGGGCTCCACATGGAATGGGAAGGGATAGATATTGTCTTTTATTACGCTATTAAAATTTTGGAGTCCAAGCGCACTTTGTTGCGTTGCTTTTTTATTTTTATCCTAATATAGATAAGAAAAATGCAATCAACAATATTGATGAGAAAAAAAATCATCTGTTTATAACTTTGGCAGATATATATATATATCTTTAGTTTAGAACCCTTATTGCGTATACGTATTATATCTATATTATTATTGTTCTATAACAAATCAATGGCAGGTATTCAAGTTATCCGCCTATATTTTCTTCTTGCCATTACTGTTGGCTTAATTCCTCTGATTCGGGGACAATTTTGTGCGGCTGGTTTGTGTCAATCACAATGGGACTATTGTGGAACAGGCGACGACTATTGTGGTAATGGTTGTAAATCAGGACCTTGTTATGGTAGTGGTGGTGGCGGCGGTGGCGGTGGTGATGGTTCTATTATTACGGAACAAACTTTTGCCTGTGCATTCAATACACTTGATGCTGGAACAAGATTTAATCGATTTAGTGGTCTTAGAGATTCAGGATGGAAACCATCGAATAAAGACGAAGCAGCTGTTTTTCTTGCTCATGTATTTCATGAAACCGATGGTCTTAAAGTAATCAAAGAATATTGTGCTCCAGGTTAGTAAATTTAATACCAGAAACACCTTTTAAAACTTGTTGGATTTTTATAAAACGTTAATTTTTAATCATTTCGAATATCAAAGAAATTGATTTACTCCAGTCTTTCAAATATAATAAACAGATGGATACAGATATTTGATAGAAAAATACTTTAAGATAAGTTTTTTAATATTCTAATAATATCGATGTATTAATTAGGATGTGGTCCACATTACGCTGGATCATGGTGTAGCATCCAAGGTGCACCAGGCAAATCATACTATGGTCGTGGTTGGTTTCAACTCTCTTGGCCATGCAATTATCATGGAGCTGGACAAGCCTTAGGTTTAGATCTTCTTAATAATCCAGATTTAGTTGAACAACGACAAGATGTAGCAGTTAAAACAGCAATTTGGTTCTATAATGCAAATAATATGGCTGCTCCAGCTAAACAAGGTGATTTTGCAGCTACTACTCGAATTATTAATGGAGCGTTAGAATGTAATGGAGGATCAGGATATCAAAATCAAATGGCTCGAGTAGCAACATACAGACGAATTCGACATTGCTTTGGTCTTGGAGAACCAGGTAGAAATCCAGTCTGTTAATCATAATATCATTTCTTTATCAATAAAAATAAACTTTACATATATACTATATAACATTGACAAATGTATGCGTCTATTTTTTAACATTCAAAGTGTCAAAATAAAGTTTTATAATCGATAAAATATCGGAACTGATACCTTCTAAAGAATTTTCAAATATTTTTATTTATAAAAAAAGAAAAGAGGATCGTTATATCTATAGAATACAATCATTATCAATAGAAATCATATATAAAACAGTAAGAATTATTTTTTTCAAGTTCTGTAGAATATAGAATAACGTTGTAAAAACGACAGAAAGCAATATATATACAAAGAAAACAAAGTAAATAATAAGAAAAATTACTATCATTTATATTATCGAATTATATTACAATATTTAATTAAAATATACATTTAAAAAATTGTTTGACTATGATTTTATTTTAGTCTACACGTATATTTTAGAAAAGAAAAGAAAGAAATTCTGTTAAACTGCTTCATGTAATTGCGTAGAAAGCAAAAGAAAAGATAACATGAAGCACATGTGTGAGTGGAATAGAACGAGAAAAAAAAATACCGCCCAACGTGGGGGTCGAACCCACGACATTGAGATTAAGAGTCTCACGCTCTACCGACTGAGCTAGCCGGGCTTGTATACTTAGATAAGAAATCGGAATAACATTCATAACATTCTTTCAATTAAAATAAACTTGAACACATTTCATTGTAATTTCAAATATTACAGCCTTAGTTTTGATGATTATCTTGGAGTGACACACGATAGAAATTATTTGTATTTATTATTAACATAAAATTATGTATTATTTCATAGAAATCAATAAATTGTTTTAGATTTAATCATCTTTGTTAATTAATATAATTTTTCCAAAAAAACAAAGATTATAATCAGTAGTATTGTTTCGATTTATATTCATAGATAGGAATAAATTCTAAAAAATCTTATTGAATGTTTTATTTCTTGATATGTTATAATACGTAAACTCTCGCTTGATAATTATAGGTTCAATCGGCCATTGTCATCTGATGATTATTCTGCAAGGCCCGGCTAGCTCAATCGGTAGAGCGTGAGACTCTTAATCTCAAGGTCGTGGGTTCGACCCCCACGTTGGGCGACTTATTTTTAAAAATAAAGATCTTTTCTATTCAATGAATAATTGCCTATTTATCTTGAATGAAAGTAACAGCTTGCTTCAAAAGAACTATATATATATAACAGAAATATCTATTACTCACTTTTTTCCAATAAAATTGATTTGAAAAGTAAAGTTTCTGTATCATTGGCTTGTTAAATATAGATTCAAGTGTTTAGACAATTATTTTCATAATAAAGAATAAATATCTCTTTGTAACTAATTTTCATGTATTAAATATCTTTTAGTATTCAAAAAAAAATAAGAATTCATATTGAAATATAAATTCATTCACCAACAATTTCATCAATATTTTATCCTATTTATTGTATCTCATGAGTGTAATGTTTTTTTTTGTAATTCGACACAGAAAGATCTTCATTGATATTTTTCTATCGAAACTGAATGATTTGTTTCATTATTCTAAATAGTAATCAAATTACTTTATTTTTTCACTGAGTAACGTTTTTTAAATGTAACACATGAAAAAAATTTCTTTTTCGAAATAAATTTAGTTGTATAAATATTTGTTTTAGAAGATATTGTATATTTTCTAATAAAGATAAAAAAAGAAAAAGAAAAGTTGATGATTTTTGTACTTCGTATCAATACGTTCAACAATGATAATGAGAGAATTGATGAAAAAAGGTGGTCATATTGATGATAAAATATATTTAACAAAACATGAAAACTTATTCAAAAGTCAGTATACAACTTTTAAGTTTTGAACTACGGAGTTCATTAAAACTTCTCGTTTTAGAATTTATACAAATGAAATGAAAGCAACAAAAAGAAAATAGTTTATGCAGAACTATTATTAATATCAACAAATGCAACACCACAACTTGCACAAATATCAATGATCCCGAGCGGCCAAAGAATAACAACATCCACGAGCACTACTGAAAAAGAAACAACAACGGCAATATCATTAGAATCATCTGAATATGTAAATGAACACTATACAACTCATGTGCAATTTTATATTTTTTGCCATGATTATATTAAGCCAAACTAATTGTATTGAAGTAGAGATAATTTAATTTTTTATAAAATTAAAGGAGATTTTTTATCTATCGTTGTATTGTTTTACTGTCTTTTCTTTGTTCTTTAATATTGAATATTCTATCATATTTTATCTTGTTTTTACTACTTATGTTCTTTTTTATGTTAATCTCGTTACTGTTACATGATCAAAGACCAGATTATATCAATAAATTAGAAACTAATACAAATATTGTCGTATATGAAATGTACCAATAGAGTACTCGTAAAATTAGAAACGAGTAGTTCCTTATAGTACTTAAATACTCGGCAGTTTTACATAAGTACTCGCTGGTAGTACTCGGACACTTAACGTTCATGTTAAATACAATATACGAGTACTCAAAGATCACAAGTACTCATGAGTTCTCGGAGCATTTTCTAGTGTGAGTACTTTTTGAGTACTCCGGTATGAGTTCTTTCACTAGGGTTTTAGTAAACATTGTTCATTTTCTCAACAACAACAAAAAATGCGCAAAACAGATGCATGTTTATTTAAAAACTCCGGGAAAACTAAGATAATAAAACATTGTTTGTTTTCGATAAAAAAAGTCATTATAATTTCAAAATGGGATGTCCGAGGAAAAGTTGACAAAAGGAAAGTAATGAATAATTTCATTATTCATAAGCTAGACGCAGTATGACGTGCAGAAATGGAGAAAGAATGATTGCTATTGTTTAACAAATGTTTTGTATTTCACTCAGAGTTAGAATCATTCTACTAGTTGGAAATATTGTCAAACATGTTGATGGTAAAAATACATTTATTACTTGTGTTTTTTTTTCTTGTACAATCGATTGCACAAGATATACGATCATTTGAAATGTCGATAATGATTAACAAACAATTTCAATGTGTTAATACAACTTGTTTACCATTTGTTATTGATATTGTATTAGATATCCGTGATTGTCAGTTCATGTGTTTAAGTCAAATTCAATGTCAAGCAACTAGTTTTCATAAATCCACTTCGACTTGTGACTTATTTGATGATATATTAAATCAAATCGGCAATATGTTAGATAATGCGGATATTGTTACTATGATTGTCATGAGTGAAACACGTATTCCAGTCGGTAAATATAGATAGAATATCTTTAGAGAAAGATCAATTGAAATATTCTAGAACAAGACAACTCATTCAACTGATAATCACCGTTTGAGCTTATATTTTACATGTAGATAGAAAGGGTTTCGAGTAAAAAAACAACTATGAAAGAGTTCGTATCAGTATATTTTTCTTCTATTGACTGAATTTTAAATAAAATTTTATATATCGATTTCCTTTCATTTTTTTAAAAAGGAATGACTTCATCATCAGTGGCTGCTCCTTCAATAACATCGTTGACAACACCGTTAACAGCAACGTTGGTAACAACAACTACAACAGTCTGTTAGTATTGTACTGCACGATATAGAGCGATGAATAGTAGTTCCTTCTTAAAAATTAGCATTGGCTTATATATATTCTCTATAGAGTATCTCCGTGTACATAAATAACTTTCAAGAATGTACTACATTAAATAAGGTTTTGAAACGATTGACGAAAATTTCTACTCCTTACGATAATGATAGATAAAATTTTCAATAAATATTGAGCAAAAAATAATAATACAGAATGACTCAAAAAGATAATAAGACACAAAAATTGTAAAACATTTTGCCGACTTGGTTTACACTTCTGCCTAATACCTAAGTGTGGATGTATAAAAGCAGGCATTCTTAAAACACAACAATCGAATACTATCTCTCTATGAATATAATTTCAAAAAAACTACTTTTGTATTTAATAGTATGCAACATAACGTTTCTTAATCAAAAAACTTACCCAATGGGTAATGGTACAAACTTTGTGGTAGTAACCGATGTCAACGGCGATACTATACCCGATATTCTTACTGTAAATACGAATTCAAATAATATGGGCGTCCTTTTAAATAAAGGGGATGGTAAATCATTTTCTCAATCTCTTTACCCAATCGGTGGTCTTCCCTACGCATTAGCAGTAGGTGATCTGAATAACGACAACAAATCTGATGTTGCTGTTACAAATACTCAGTCAGGTAACATTGGTATTCTTATAAATACGGGCAATGGTACATTTCGTCCTCAATACACCTTATCAACTGGTATTAATCCAAATCCAATAACAATAGCTGATGTAAACGGTGACAACAGACCTGATATTCTTTTCTCCTGTTGGGCTACCAGTAACATTGGTATATTTTTCAATAAAGGCAATGGTACGTTTTCTTCTCAATCTAATTACACAACTGGTTCCAATCCATTTGCAATAGAAGTAATCGATGTAAATGGTGACAATGAACCCGATATTATTGTAACAAACGAGGGATCAAACTCCGTCAGCATCCTCCTCAGCAAAGGTAATGGTACATTTCGTTCTCAGTCGACTTTTCCAGTTGGTAATGCTTCGCGTGCATTAGCAGTTGCCGATGTAGATAGTAACGGTACTCCCGATATTATTGTTGGAAACATGTATGCGAATACTATTAGTGTTCTTATTAACTTTGGTAATGGTACGTTTCTGCCTCAAACTATTTATACAGTTGGTAACTCTCCACTTTCAGTGAAAGCAGTTGATATAAATGGTGACAACAAACCTGATATTATTGTTGCAAATGCTAATTCGAACAATGTAGGCATTCTTCTTAATAAAGGTATTGGTACCTTTTTCAATCAAACTACTTACTTAGTAGGTGCCAATCCAACATCAATCGCAGTTGTCGATATAAATAATGACAATAAACCTGATATTATTGTTACAAATTTTGATTCGAATACCGTTGGTGTTCTCTTACATTGTTAAAGTTTATTTATACATTAAACTCCATTCAATTAAATCTTATCATTATACTCAAAATGCTTTCTCTATGACAGACTATATAATAAATAACTATTAATTGTATCCATATAATAATAAATATATTAATAAAATTTTAAAATTCTTCTCAATTTTAACCCATTAAATCATTTCTTCTAGATATTCTATAAATTGAACTGCACTTTTAGCTTTAATAATTAGGTGAAACTTGATTTTCCGATAAAATTTATCTATTACTGTGCGTTTCTGCCGCTATATACTTATGTTTTACTTCATTTTCCGTCAATTCTATGATAGAAAATGATGTACAACACAGTTCTCTTTTCTCAATTTTATTTGCGTAACTGATAGATTAACGATTATAGTATTTTTTTTAATCTACTTTTTAACATTTTTACATAGCATTACGTAGTATTTGACGATTTGTGATCATCTATTCCCACAGATAATTTTGTGTTTTATTATGTCTGCTATTTCATTCTTTTCGAATTCGATTAATTGATGAAGACATCGCTTTTTTTTATAGATAGATTACGGTAGAATACAAGTTCCAATCATTTCGCAATTGAGTGAAATTCAAATACCATCTAGTTTGGATAAAGATTACAAACAACGAACAACAACAATTTAAAATTCAAAATAATCCAACATCGAATAAATCGTTTACATTTACATGTTTATAATGATAATATAACTGGATGAGATTCAATTGGTTCGATTAAAATTAATTTTAAAAAAAATATATATACTTTCGATATAGATCAGTATGAAGAATAGCTTAAATTATTAGTTCATATGCAGGAATTTATGTTATTATGGAACATCATATTAGAAATTGTTTAACAAGCCAACTATATTTATAATCAAAACGTTTTTTTTTTGCATATATTATTATTTTAATAATCAAGCTTAAATGTTAAATATTTTATTTTATAAAAATAGAACAAAATTGCAAATATATATGCTGCTCAATTGTAATAACTTCAGGTTTTAGAAATGAAATACTATTCTCTTACACAACTGTCATGTGTACTATTACTTTTAAACTAATTATAAAATATGGGTAGGCAAGAATAAGAAAAAGAAATCTCCTCTTTTGATATAATTGCGATTAATATTCGTGAATATGAAAAAAGTAATTGTTTAATTATATTCAATTCATTGAAATATCCTATCAATAACTGAAATAAAATCTAAAGAATTGTATTGTACAAATAAGTATAATACATATATCCTAACAGCTAGATATATATTATTATGGCATTGCAGTAACTCGAGTATGAAGACTGTTATTTTTCTCTTCTGTTCTGTTCTTTCTCTCGAACATATTCATACATAATAATCTAACGGAGGATGTCAATAGTAATCGTTTCTCCTCGTTTTTTTTTTGTCATACTCAATCATATACATATTTTTCTTTTTTGTTCTTTATTTGACATTTATAAAAGAAAAGAACGAATCGATCTATTTTCTTTCACAGACCACATGAATTTATGTGTTACTAACAGTTGAATTTTATTTTGTTCAATGAATTTATTTCGTTATATATTTTATTCGTCATATCATCGACGACGTCGTAAACATAAATTTTTTTTCTTTATTTTTCTTTTGTTAATATTATCTATATATATATGTTATTGGTGGATGGAAATTAATTCTCAACATAATGATATAAAAATAATTCAGAATGAAATTGAAGAAAAGAAAAATAATGATCTGAAAAAACGTCATCCAATCATTTGGAAATATATACAAAATCCTTATGATATCAATGTATGGAATATAATTAATGAAGCTAATAGAAAATATGAACAAAATAAAACAAAATATCTTGTCTATTCTTGTCGATTTATGTGTGGAGGTAAAAAATATATATTTTCTGTTTCAAAAAAAATAAGAATAAATTTAGGTTGGGGAGATCGTACTCGTAAAATAGTTGCAGCATTTTTTCTATCACTTGCTTTAAATCGTACATTTATTCTTGATATGACATGGCCATGTTCAATTGAAAAATTCTTAACATCAAATTTTATTTCCTGGTCAATATCATCACATATTCATATACGAAATATATCGTCGTCATCATTTAATATAAGTTCATTAACATTAAAAGATTATTCATTATTAAAATCTTATCATGAAAAATATTCTATAATATATATTCAAACAAAAGATATTGCATATTTTGATTTAATATCGAGATATTCTCAACTTTATCAACCATTATTAAATCGTTTTAGACTTAAACATGAACATATGAATATTATTACATTATATCCATTATTTTATGAATTACTTATTAAATTAAAACCATATTTACAGGAAAAATTTAATCGAATTAATTTAAATTCGATCGATTCAAGTCCATTATTATGTGGTCATTTACGTATTGGTCGTAATCCATCAAATCCTAAAGATGTTGTATTTCCTCATCGTGAACAAATGAATATAACTATTTTAAAATTTCTTCTTTCACGTCCTGGTCGAGTATTTATAACAACTGATTCAGTTGAAGTTCAACAATTAGCAAGAAAATTATTTCCAGTATCACGTTTAATTGAAATCAATGGTACAATTGCACATATTGATCGTGATTGGAATTATTTAGCTTGTGAAAGTTTAGAAAAAACAATTCTAGATTTTCATGCATTAAGTTTTTGTAATTTAGCTGTGATTTCAAAAAGTTCATTTGGACATTTAGCTATTATGAGAAGAATTAATCCATATGAAGAATTATATCTTTATTGTAATGGAATTAAAAGAATTCGCAATCAAGATGATTACAATCAATATAAATATTCAACATGTTAACTAATTTTTATTTAAATCACATAAATTGACAATTTGACAAAAAAAATCTTTCGAGCTTTTCTCAAAATGTCAGATTATTATTATTCAATAAAGAATTTTTATTTAAAATAATTGCGGGTGTGGGTTCATCTTTTATTTACCCACATTCACCCACCCTAACTGAGTCTATTGAATAAATATCTACTGATACATCAATTATATGTTTACATTTTGTATGTTATCTAATATATGTAAGTTAGCATAAAATAATAATTAGAAGAAACGAAATGAAGTTATCATAAACAGTATCTATTATCTCTAAGTTCTCTATGTATATTAATTATAGAAAAATTAGAGATATTTATTCATGAATCAATACATATTCTTACATGATATACGTAATACAATTGTTTATGTTTTGCACGAGACATAGATGAATTTGTAATGATCTAGGCCAAACAAATGGTTTACATTTTGATAATAGAAAAAAACCCAATCTATGTTTTCCGATTATTATACATTAGAAAATTGATTTTACATTTGAAGTATATCAAATAAAAATAAATTTCCAAAATTAATTCTTTCAATTAAATTCTCATAGTAGCAAAATAAAACTTTCAGAAAATCTTTTACATGATTATTTCGTTTAAATTTATTGGAAATAGTAATTGATAATTTACATTTCTCCTCAGCAGAAAGGTGTTGAGAACTTTTATTCCGAACTACAGAATATGTTAATCTGTATATCGTTGCTATTAAAATTATTCAAACCGTATATGTTAGTTATACTTGTCATTTATTCCTAAATAAGATGAGACAACCTTAGTACAATAATTAGTTTAACTTTTGTGTTCTGATAAAAATAAAGCTTTTTGTTTAAAAACATTATTTATTTTGATTGTTATGAATTCACAAAAAAAACAAGTTATAAAGCGATAGTTAATTGCAATTAAATCTTATTTATTATTGTTTATTAAAGAACCTATAACAAATTTCACATTTACTTCTCAAGTATTTCTCTTCCTTGATTGTCTCATAAGTACGAAGAATGAGAAAATTTTCTTTTAAAAAGATTGCTTATAACAATATCATTCAACGGACATTGAAATTACTAATTTTTCTTATACAAAAAACCGTCTAATCAACAAATGAATATATTACAAAAAAAAGTAGATTTTTTTTTCATTTCTGTAAGTAACAGTGTACTTTTATCGTTTCTAAGCACGAAGAAAAGAGAATAATGTTTTGTTGCTAACCTTTTCTAAGTGTTTGTGCATTAAGATATTAAAAATAATCAACAAACAGATGTCAAATACAAAAGAAATGATATATCATTTTAAATTTGAAAAAAAATTTTGTTTTAGAATCGCCGAAACTGTATAATTGTTTTATTAATGCATTTTGTGAGGAGAAAATTCATGATTTGTTTTTGTCAGACAAAATAATTTTCTATTCAACCTTTTTACGATTATTTGTTTTGTTTTATACCCTAGTGGTGCGCATACAATTCTGTCTGATGTACTTTTATTTTCTTTCCTCATGTCTTCATCAGTTCCTATAGTTTAACATCGTTTTTTATATTACGTTGCATTTGTAAGACAAATATTAAAAAAAAAGAATATGGAAAGTCATTTTAATGATATTTACAAAATGTTGAGATATTTAATCGATATTACGATAGATACTGACTTATGGGAAAATGGATATGCACCTAAGATTAATTGGACTACGCTTGGACTTATTTTTGTATCACTTCTAACCGTAATTTTATTACTTCTTGCCGTAATTTATAATATTTACCTACAACAACAGCGGCGTCCAACAAAAACAAATGGAAATGAAAGATGTTTACAACCATATGAAAATAAGATAATAAAAACGCTTGATCCTGATCCAGTGGATATTTCATCTGTTTCATATAAACAAATCTATATTAATTATGATCCAGATTTATTTTTAATTTCAACGTCTGGTTTTATTGATATTACTAGTGTAGAAATTTATTCCGAACCGACAGTTGAAATAACTCAGTCTATAACTGAACAAGTTCTTCTATCTGATACAGAACGAAAGTTAATTTGTTATTGCGATGGTAGTTATTCTCGTTACATGTCAATAGGAACTTCTGGTTTTCGAGCTTCTGATGGAGGATACCGATATCGTTTATTCTCTTCTGGTGATCCAAGATATGGTAGTGTCGATGCCGAAGTTCAAGCTGCATATTTTGCCATAGAATATGCTTCGAGAAAACATTATAATAAATTAGTTATTTATACAGATAATTCTAAAGTAGAACAACTTCTAAAACGTCGTAAACCAAAAGATTGCAATTATTATCCTGATATTTGTCAAATTCTTGATCAGTGTAATAATCAACAAGATAAAATTACTATTAAGGTAATTCGAGTTCGTGGACATACATCAAGATATGAACAAAAGAACTGTAAAACAAAAGCTGAATTTGCAAAAATCGATCGAATTGTTCGAAAAAAAACACGTCAATTTATAAAAAAATACCGACTTCATTTTCAACCAGTTTATCATAATTATTATGTATTGGATCGCTATTTCTATTATTTCTGATGCACTCTTGAATGCTACATTGAAAATATTTGTTTATGTATTTGTATCCAACTTCAAATGTAATAAAACAAAATGCAATTTAACATTTAGTTATATTCTATGAGAAGTAAAAGCTTATGTTTGACACAAACGGTGAAGAGTATTGAAATTTGAGACCTTCATGAATATGAAGATCAGTTATTTGCCTGTAAAATAAATTAGATGATTTAAATAAAAAGCAAAATAGAAGTTTACAATGATATCTGTATATTGTATTCACATAAGGAGCATATTATTCGATAACTCAAAAATCATGGCATAATATAAAAATATAAAGGATATTAAAAAAACAAGATGTATTAATATTAACAAGAAAAGATCTTTTGATATGTCGAATAAAAATCATGCGCTTTTGTTAAATTCAGCACTTTTCCGGTGCTGGATAAAAGAATACAATCAAAAGCATGATTTCATTCCGCAAAAAAGTAATAGTACGACATTCACTTTCACAAAACATTTGTTACAACACACAAAGTAAAAAGTCTCTGAAACAAAAATTTTTCAGAGTAATAATAAAGTGATTATTAATTTCTAATGACTACCAGTGAATCCTTGAATAAAAGACGAAAGAATCTTCTTTCAAACGAAGTTTCAAATAACAAAGAAAATATTCAATTGATTTGGCTTGATGGAAATATAAATGATTCAGATGATTATCTTCTCACACAATTAATGTTAATTGAACTCAATTCAGCTGTTCAATTTTATTCTCATTTTGATCGTTGTCTCGATTTAATCAAATCAATCAAAAATGAACAAATCTCTCTTATTGTTTCAGGTACTTTTGCTCAACGTATACTTTTACAAAGTCATCATTAACGATCTTTGGTTTCGATATTTATTTTTTGTTCTAACCATCAACGTTATAAACCATTGATGGAAGAATATAATAAAATTATTGGAATATTTACTGATCAACATGATTTATTAAAATCAATTAAAGAAAAAATGAATCCAGTCGAAAAACAAACATTAACATTTAGTCTTTTTGATTAAAAACAAAAGTCATTAAAAGATTTATCCCAAAAATCAGCATCATTTCTCTTACATCAAATGTTAATTTATGTTCTAAAACAAATGCTCGATATGTGTCGTGATTATTATAAAAAAAAACAAAAGAATTAAAGAAAATTGAATGGTATGCAGGTGAATGTTTTCTTTATAAATTATTAAATAAAGCACTTCGAACTGAAGATATAGAATTACTCTCTACTTTTCGATTCTTTATTATTGATTTATGTTCAGTTATTAAACAAGAAAATCATCGTTTGAAAAATAAAGGAACATTAATTTTGTATCGTGGAACACAAATTCCAAAAGAAGAATTGGAAAAAATAAAAGAAAATATTGATAAAACTATTTCAACAAATGGATTTTTATCAACATCACGAAATATTAATGTATCACTTCGATTTATTCATAATAATCCTCCATTAAATGATTTTACATCGGTTTTATTTGAAATTAAAGCAAATCCATTACTGAAAACAGTAATTTTTGCTGATGTTGGAAATAAATTTGTTGTATATTTAATCAATATTACGCAAAATAAAATAAGAAACTAGAAAATAGATTCTTTTTCAAAGAAAAGTAGCAATAAAAATAGTAGAAATGTATTCAACAATATTATCTTTACACAACTTATACATTTTAGATGAGAAACACAATATATCATTTAGATATTCTTCTCCACGTCTCTCTAGTCATTGCCATCGTATTCTCTATTTCAAACATATTTTTTGTAAATGATCATAGACATTAATAGAAAAAACTTTTTGTTGGTGGTAAATCAAGTGATTCATTATACTCATTCATGAAACAACTGGTGTAACTTTAAAAAACTCTTTCGCAACATATGTTCATGACTATCTCTGTGTTGCTTTTGTCATAAATATAGCATTCTCAGTATGCAATATTCAAGTACAATGTAGTAAAGTTATTTTTCTTGTTCTTATAAGTATATATCAAAGAATATAATGGCGTAAATAGAAACTGAAGAAATATGTACTCAATTGCGGATAAAGTGATACTCATGTATCATTAAAAAATCTCTTATCTTTTTTAAGCTTAATAAAATACAGCTGTGCATTTCATTGTTAGAGCAGTTTACTAGAAATTATACAAAGATATCATATCAATTTATGTGAAAAAGTCATAGAAAATGGTCACTTATAGATGTAATAAATAAGCCTATTCTTTTAAAAATAATAGTGATTAATACTTTATTTCATCAAAAATCAATAAATATTATGAAAAATATAAAATTTATCCATTGAATTTCTGCTTTGTATGACAAAAGCAGAAAAATGCTATTTTTTGAATATGAAAATATTATGTGTAAAGGACACCGCGGGATAAGATAGCAAATCTGCCACCCCCCTGGAT
>CAJNOI010000045.1:49233-95130 GCA_905250115.1 Adineta steineri | reverse complement strand
TATGATGAAAAACGTTTATATTCATCTATGTCATTAAATACAAATGTTATGGATACATGGATTGTATCTTATACTCAAACATTATTGGATTTTGTTAAACAAGAAATGAATGGTAAAACTTTATTTTTTTCTTTGTATATATAAATAAGTTTTTATTTAAATTTTAGCTTATCGTTTATATACGGTTGTACCTCGTCTTGTTAAATACATCGATATGTTGACGAATTGGTATGTCAAATTAAACAAAAGACGTTTTAAGGTAAACATTACTTCTATTGTTTTGTGCCTTTACAGCCATGCAGTTAATTTAAATATATAATTAATTATTGCTTTTCTTGAAGGCGAAATAAATTTTCATCTCGTTTAATTTTGTAACTAAAAAAAGATGAGACAAATTTTTTCTCCATTTAGGGTGAAACATCAATGGAAGATTGTCTTACTTCATTAAATGTCCTTTGTTATATTCTTTTAACAATGGCTAAATTAATGGGACCATTTACACCATTTCTTGCTGAATATATGTATCAAATTTTAAGAAAACTAATGCCACAATCATCAACTACTTCTGAACAAGATCTTAGTGTTCATTTTCAAATGATGCCACAATCACAGTTAGTATTTTTTTCTCTATTGAATTTTTTCTGTAAAATTAAAATGAATGTTTTATTTTAGAGAAACATTAGTGAATAAAACTATTGAACGTTCTGTTGCTGCTGTTCAAACAGTTATTGGTTTGGGTAGAACTGTACGAGAACGAAAAGTTGTTCCAATGAAAGTATGTTTAGATGATTTCATAGTTTTATTTATAAAGAATTTTATTTTTCTAGTATCCATTACCTGAATTTGTCATTATTCATAAAGATGCATCTGTATTAAAAGATCTTGAATCATTAGAAGATTTTGTTCGAGAAGTATGTTATTATTTATGAAGAATATATATCTACTATTATTATATTTTAGGGTTTGAATGTACGAAAAGTAACATTATCACACGATCGTGAACTTTATGGTGTTGAAATGCGTACTGAACCGAATTTTCCAACATTAGGAAAGAAATGTGGAGGTAAAATTTTTATTTATTAATTTATATTTCTTTAATTATAATTACAAAAACTATTTAGCTAAAGTTAAATCTGTAACTGAAAAAATTCGTGCAATGACTGATACAGATATTGAAAAATTATTATCGAAAGGTGAAGGTGTAAGTCCATTAACAGTTATTGATGATGTACCAATTGAATCAGAAGATGTTCATATTGTTTATCGTGTTGCCAAACAAACACAATACGAAGCAACTGCTGAACAAGGAGTAAGACGAATTTTTTTTTGGAGAATTTTTGTAGTTTATGTTTTATATTGATAGTTTGTTGTTTTACTCGATTATACAGCTGATGCATCGTTAAACGATGAAGGTCTCATTCGTGAAATTACAAGTCGAATTCAAAAACTTCGCAAAGAAGTTTGTTTTATATTTGAATTGTCTTTTTGAATTATATTCATTTATTTTTACGTAGGCTAAAGTAAAGCCAACTGATGATATAACTATTTATTATTCAGTAGAACCACAAACAAGTGAAATCGCTCGTGTTGCATCAGCACAACGAGGAGAAATTGAAGTCATCCTTCAAAAACCATTTCGACCATTAGCAGAGAAAGACCAAAGTCCTGTTGTTATTGAAAAGAAACTCCCGGTAAGTTTTTTTGTTTGATTATAAATAAAGAAAAATCAATTTTTCTTTCTTTCTAATTAGGTGAAAGATGGTGAAATCGAATTTGTTATCACTCGAAAGTCATAATCAAAATTACACGAGAACAGAATTTTATCTTTTATCTTTTCAAACTATTGACAGATCTATTATTATTTGTTGTTTTGTTTTTGTTTTGTGAACTTTCAACACTAATAAAGATCTTTAACAAAATAAAAGACACAAGAATTATTAGCTTGTAACTTATTATTGAAATGTTTCGTCGAGTGTTTGAGTATAGAGAAGGAGAGACAAAAGAGATACGCAAATGAGAAGAAAACGAAACGACAATACATGGCACTATAACACACATCTTTATTTAAACTGTTTTTTCATCGTATACCTTGGCATGAAAATACGAGTGCTATTAAATGTGCAAATTCCAATTCATGTTGATAAAATAGACTCTCGAAAGAACAACGTAGCAGTTCAATATGTTGATTTTATTCTAATAGAATCGTTATTGATGAAAAATATTCTACAAGTAAGATAAATGTTTGAAACATGTAACGTCCAATATACTACTAACGTTATTTTTCGATCCAATATCCAGTCGATATGAAAAACTTTGTGATGTACTTCGAAGTTCAGTGAAACTCAAGTACTATTTAGTTGCTTTTAATTATATCATACATCTAATATTTTATCATGATTTGTAACATACGGGTTAATAAGTAGTAAAGGAATTAATTTATTTGAAACATGCTGATTTAGTCTATAACGGAAATATTATACATTCGCGAAATGTTCTTTTCCGCTGACAGTTTCATTAATTTTCATTTGTATTTTGAGTACTTTCATGTCTCATTCAAATCATTATAAAAATTTTTACTTCGTAACTTCTTTCTCTCGAAAAAGTTGCATGTTTATCATGGATATCATTGTATCAAATAAATAAAATTGAAAGTATATTTGACGTTTGTATTGTTAACTGCTGTGGCAGAAATTTGAGAAAGTACAATATTTTATAGATTTTTATAATTAGTTTTTGGATTAGAATTATCAAATAAGAACGGCACGTATTACATCGCTGATGAATAACGAACTCAGATCACATGCTGAGATTATCTCTCATTGAGAACATACTGATGGCACTCACATGTTTTGCTTTGAGGACAAGTCAAATTCCAATGTCTCAGTAATACTTATAAATATAGACATAGAATATGTCATCCATTTAATCAATATATATTTTTATCTACATTTTTATAATTAAATTTTTACTGATGACGTCCTTTGTTACTTATTTTCCTACCCAGTTGGTTTTATCCAGGTTTTCTTTTCAAATCTCTTGTCACTAAAAGCATTATTACTTTCCTATTTAAATATCTTACAGAATGATGATTCAGTTATAGATTCTCTATTACCGGTTGAAGCAACATCATAGTGTATATACTATTATCTCGTTATCAAAAATGAACGACACAAGTATGGAAGCAGTTGAAGTCAAACAAGATATTATTCGTCATGTTAAATTTGGTATATTACTTATATTGGAAATTCCATCAGTTTTACTTACGCTCATGATCCTAATATTTTTTATTGCTCATCGAGCTGTTCTTCGTGTTCGACAAAATCAAGGTTTATTCCTGTTAATCATTGTTAACTTTATTCAAGTTACATTCGATTTACCAATGGTTATTGATTTTAATCGTATTGGTCGTGTTAATCCAGCAACACCAGCATATTGTTCATGGTGGACATTTATTGAATATACACTTAATGGAGCTGGCGAGATGTTAATGGCAACAATATCTATTCAACGGCATATTATTGTTTTTCAAGCACATGTATTTAATAATCGTTGGTATCGATATTTATTTCATCATATTCCACTTTTATTTTGTATTGTCTATCCAGTAACTCTTTATTTGATCATCATTATATTTGCTCCATGTGATGGTACTCAATGGGATTATACTTCAAATGTATGTGGTCTTAAAAATTGTTATATGGTATATAATCCACCCTTAGCTACATTTGATTGGGGAGTTAATAATGGCTTACCAATTGTTGTTATTACTATAGCCAATGTAGCACTTCTCATTCGAGTTATTAGACAAAAACTTCGTCGACAAGGAACTGTTTCATGGAAAAAGCAAAGACGTATGACAGTACAATTACTTAGTATATCTCTTCTTTATTTTATCGCATGGCTTCCTGGCATTGTTGTTGCAGTTATTCAACAACTATTCATACCGGGATTCTTAGCCGAAATTCAAGTAGAATATATTTTCTATCTGACATATATGATATGTCTTTTTGTACCATGGGTATGTCTTGGTCTATTTCCGGAGTTTATTAAATGGGTTTGGAGCGATGTATTACATCGTACAACACCGAGTAATGTCATTAAACCAAGAAAATAACTTATCTTAATAATTGTACAGTACTAATTGTAAAATACTTGCGTTATACGAGCGTTTTTCCCTTTCTGCTTTTGTATGCTGTATATAGAATGACCCGCTTGCATTTTCTTTAATATTTAAACTAGAGTGATGATGTATCCTTTCTTTCTTCTATTGCATTTAATGCCGAAGCTGCTTCTATTGTCACATATTGTAAATAACTGCTTTTTCGTGTTAATATTGTAAATAAAAAAAGAGATTTGATGTTTTGTTAAACGTGAACATCAATCTATAACAAAGATTTTCAGTGATGAAATGATAAAAGTACATAACCTATCGGCATAATATGCCATATCAAAAGAAGGTTATGAAATACAACGAGATCATATGATTCAGAAAGATTAAAGTTTTAAAAATATAAGATTACATGTGACATCAAGTTAAATATGTCTTTCTAATCAAGATAATAGAATCTTCTGTCTTTTTCTGTGATCTTGACAAAATTATGATAAATCCATTCAACGACAGCCGATCTCATATGAATCTGAGGGAAATAAGAGCATAAAATTCAATCGTTTTATTTCAAATCTTTATTACTAGCAAAACAGTGTTATATACTCATTTATTTGTTCATTGTTCACTTCATATTAAGATAACATGATCTAAAATAAAATAATGTATTAGTTGGTGAATAATTATTAATAAAATCAGTATATTACTTCTGTAAAATAAATCTAAGGAAATTCAATGTTTTACAATATTTTTTATCGAATTTCGTAATAATAGATGACCATGTATATTTAAAATTGTTAAATAAAGACACAAGATCACATGTTTTTCTTTGGGGCAAGTCAGATTCCAATGTGTTAGTTATATTTATAAATCAAGATAAAGAATACGTCATCCATTCCAAATTAATATATTTTTATCTACATTTTCATAATTAAATTTTTACGAAGGACATTCTATCATATTATTTTTCTATCGAGTAGATTTTATCTAGGTGTTCTTTTCCAACGCCTTACAGAACAAAGATAGGATGGTAAAAGAACATACATATTGTTTTTTAGTATGAAACTAAGAATAAAGTCATGGAGAACAACGAGATTGTATGATTGACAAAGATTTAACTTGCAGAAATATCTCGTAACATGTTACAACAAAAAAATCTTTTTTTTTTCTTTGTCTGTACTTATAGTATCATGTGATGATGAATAATACACAGAGATACTTCGAAAATAAAATTACTTTAAGATGAAAATATCAGTGTTGATTATTGGTAGTAGTAGATCTAGAATTTCTAAAAGTAGAAAGGATATAGGAATCACCATATTGCCTTTCCCTGAATCCGTTACTAATTATTGAAAAGATAATATTGTAATTTTCACTCCAATCATTTACAAAAGCTCTGCTGACATATTCACAAAAAATTCACTCATATAAACTGATGATGTGTCACTATTAAAATTACGTTTATTCAAGAAACAGCCCATCTACTTGATATATTTTCGGAAGACAAAAAGAAAGTTTAGTTGTTTGAATAATGATCTTCTAATTAACAGTCTCTATCAAACGATTTTATAAGATCGTGTGAAGTATGAGAAAACTATCTGAACAAAGATAAATATTCTTCAGTTCAATACTTTTCCACATCTATATCGAGTTTTATTTTCATCTGTTGAACGTTTTTAATTAAGAAAAGTTGACTTTTAAAATATGTTCTTTTATTATTAGTATATTTTAATCTTTAGTCAACGATGTTGAATAAATTCTTTTTCTGAATGATATTGTAGATTTCCAATGAGTTTTAAATGAACAACAATGGTCGATAGTTTCTACGTTAATGACATTATTTGAAAATCGTTGTAAAATAATAGACTTTAGAAAAACAAAAATGTAATTATTTTATAATTAAAAATTATCGTTTATATTCTTTAGCATTTGAATAATAATAAAATAGAGATGAGCTTCTTTTTTTCAATAATGTACTCACATAAAAGATCATTTTTTTTTAGTTGAGTACATTCTTTTTATATAAAAGTAAGAAAAACTTAGTTTGCATGAAAAAGCAATAACATTAACAAGTACATGTAATAGTGGTATTGCTATTTCTGAGCAAGTTATTCAATAAATCCTGTTGATTATTTTGCCTTTTTGCTGAGTTTATCAACAATAAATGACAATATATTTTATATTTAATTTATAGAGAGATGATATTTAATGCTGAAATAATCTCTTGTACCACGTGTAAATGACGTACATTTTCATTTAAATCTACTTTACGTTCAATTTATTTTCTATATTTAAATACAGACATGTCTAGAAAGATCATTTGTTAAATATCAGTATTGATCTCCTCAAAAAAATTTTGCTTTCGCACAAATAAGAGAAAAATAAAATACTGAATACAGTTTCTCTAAGCATGTCGTTTTATCAATGACAAAAAAATTCGCTTGTTTGTCTGAGCTCGTACTGACGATACTCAATGTTTTTTTTCAACAAAATGACTTTAGTACTACTCTATATCTTTTTTCCTATCTGTGAAAAAATAAATTTTTTTTCTTAAGGTCACAGTGATACTTAAACAAACGACTTTTCTAAGTATAAACTTTGAACGTGTCTCTATCATTGATTTTAAAAAAACATAGCTCGTTTGCTCGATCCATAAGGTAGATATTCAAATTATTTTTTTGTTCAATGAGTTTTCGAACATCCTGTAGATATATAGAACGTGCCATTTATCAAATAGACATTTCCGTTCACAACATCTTTAATAAACTTTAGATAATGTACTTCTTTCTTGTTATCTTTTTTAGAATTAATCTTAAATACAAGTCATTTTCCTAACACATTTTGCTTAAATATTCGATAAGAAGTTCATATTAGTGGCTGAAAAATTGTACAAGAAGTATATTCTTTCGTCTTCAATCATGAATAACACAAATATGGATACATTTAAAGAAGAAAAAATTGTTCTTCATCGTGTAAAATTTGGTATATTACTCATATTAGAAATTCCATCAATTATACTTTCTCTGTTGTTCTTAATATTTTTTCTCACGCATCAAACTGTTCTTCGTGTTCGACAAAATCAAGGTTTGATATTATTACTATTTATTAACTTTATTCAAGTTACATTCGATTTACCAATGGTTATGCATTTTAACCGTCTTGGTCATGTTAGTCCAGCAACACCAGCATATTGTACATGGTGGACATTTATAGAATACACATTGGATGGAATAAGTGAAATGTTAATGGCTACAATATCTATTCAACGACATATATTTATTTTTCGAGCACACATGTTTAATAATCGTTTGTATCGATATTTACTTCATCACACTCCACTTTTACTTTGTATTGTTTATCCAATAAGTTTTTATTTGACTGTTATTGTGTTTAGTTCATGTGATGGAACCCAATGGGATTATAATTCAAATGTATGTGGTTTTGCAAATTGTTATATAATATATAATAAAATATTAGCTACATATGATTTTAGTATGGATAATGGTTTTCCAATTGTTATTATTATTTTAGCAAATGTAACACTTCTTATTCGAGTTATTCGACAAAAATTGCGTCGTCGAGGAACAGTTTCATGGAAGAAACAAAGACGTATGACAGTACAATTACTTAGTATATCTCTTCTTTATTTTATTGCATGGTTTCCTAATATTCTCATTGGACTTATTCAGCAGTTATTAATACCTACATTCTTGATTGGAATTCAGTTCGATTATATTTTTGATCTTCTTTATCTTATATGTCTTTTATTACCATGGATATGCCTTGGACTATTTCCAGAATTTACTAGATGGATTCGAAAACTTTTATTCCATCGAAATGCAGCACATAACATTGTCAGACCAAGAAATAATTTAAGTTAATTATTAAATCATACATTTAATAACAAAACAGGATTATTTATTTTTGTTCTATGAAATTAATAGAAAAATAGAAAAAACACGAGACTATGATTAAAATAGGTTACAACGTCAAAAACATGATATAGTACACGACATAAGACGATCAGACTCTTCAATTAACATCAAAGTATATTTACAGCTAAGTGTACTCTGATACATCAACAAAATATTATTCTTGCAGAAAGCTGCTTTGTTAATTGAATTTCTCTACGATTTAAAACGGTCATTTCATTTATAAATGAAGTGGGGATTCAGAGCTTTAACTTAAGCATATAATCACTATAAGAAAGGCACTTTCAGCAACATTGAATAGTGAAAGAAATTTTGTACAAATCATTTTAACATATACATCTGTCATTCATTTTTTCTCCATTATACTCCATCTTTTTCCTATTGGAACTGAATTGAATATCTTATATGATATAGTATCACATGAGATATATTCTTCCGCTTTTGGCTCAAAGAAGAATAATTCAAATAATTAATAAATTATTACTCTATTATATTTTTTAGGATTCTATAAATATCACGATACAGTGCATATTAATTATTTCAATTTAACTTCATTCACGTTTTTATTATTTGATATTATTCCAAAACTTTTATTTATTTATTTATACTGCTTGAAAATTCATCCATCGTCAATTAATTATTTGTTTGATTTTTAATTTAATACAACAAATACTACAATAATATTCATCCTGTGTTTTTATAAAATTCATATCCGATTGATGTTGATTCGATAATAAAGCCATAAAAGACTTTTTACTAGGCAACAATATTGATAAACGTCAAAAAAAATTGTTCATGGCGATCGGTAACGATTTTTATAAACCCATTTTCATATTCTTAAATATGAACACTACATTTTCTCATTATTTGTTCATTTCAAAAGAATGATTCTATTCAAAAATCGAAAAACTATTTGTTTAAAGATTCATTTTTTTTATTAGATATTTATCAATGAGACATATTACATAAATATATTGAGAATTTTTTATGAACAGAAAATATACAGTAAGAAAAACAAAATTTACTCTTCATCTAATGTTAAACAATTAATTACATCGTCCGTGAGAGTGTCGACCACCACAGCAATTAACAAAACTTTGTTTATTATCTACATTTTGGCACCGTTGGAAACTGTTAAATGTACCAATACCACCACAACACGCTTGAGTGTCAAGAACTTGTGGACCACAGTCACATGTCCAATCACGAGGACGTCTACAAAATAAAGAAATGGTTTTAATCTATGTATAGTTATCCATGATTAATACATACGAGACAGTTGGGGAAGGCTGGGTAGGCTGGATTTGAATACGCGGGTTTGGCTGGGTAGGCTGGATCTGATTAGTGTATTCAGGCGGGATAGGCGATCTGCCTGTAACAGACATGCTCATCATACATAATACAAGACCAATCATAATCAAAGCCATGAATTTAATACCATTTGATTGCATTTTTAAATATACAATTGATAATAAAGTATGTCTTAATAGAGAATTTATTTTGTCTGATAAAAGTAAATATAAATACACATCTATTTTCTTGTGTATTTATATCACATGATGTGATGAAATAGTCGGTCGTAATCAAATCTATTTTTTTCTTTGACATAGACTGAACAAAAGAAAATTAAAATATTTAGATAAGAAACGTGTACGAAATGAACGATATGTTATCACTTGAATAATAGGATCGAGGTAGATATCGATTATATAGTCATCACATATATATAGACGAAGTGACAACCCTCCATTTTCAAGTTCAAAAGAAACATCGATGAATTCGAAAAATAAAAGTACTGCGAGTGTGATCAATATCGTAGATATGTGAAGAATTAATATAATATGACGTATACAAACACCGATTGGATGAATTTTCATACAAATGTTTTTTTAACATTAAACTTAAAGTTCATTTGAATAAAAATTCATCATTTATAGAAGAATTTCATATGAATTAGAGTAGATTAGATTGTTACTAAATCTAACATTATGAACCTTTGGTTATAATTTTGTGTTAATATATTCAATTATCGATTGTATATCTGTCTCTTTTATCATTTCATCAATTTTTTGATATTGAATGATATTAAGAAATGATTACTTTTAAAATTTCATTTTTTTATTTTTTTCTAGAAATGAATTTAATCAATTTAATAAGAAGAAAAATTCAATTGACTTTATTCATTGTTTATAAATTTCTATAAAACTATCTTTTGGTTCTCATCATCTCAGTTCATATATATTCTTTAACTTATTCTATTTTTTTATATAATAGAAAAAGATAAGATTTTAAAACTTTTTTAAATAAAGTTTTTCTTTCGTTATCTATTAAATTGAGTGATTAATTAATAACCTAATTATTTCTGTATAAAGGTGGCCGTAGATGCGAATAAACGATTTAAAATACAGTGAACTTCTTGGACTAAGAATTGAGTAAAATAGTTATTCATCGTATATATATATGCATAACACTCAGTTCAATCATTCATCATGGAATTGTTGAAAAAATGAATTTGATATTTTTAAATTATAAAAAGTCATAAATAAGTACTTGATTATTTATTTTATAAAATATATTCCTTGAATTCAATTCAATAAGAAAGAATAAAGCTTTTTTTTTATAAATACGAGAAAAAAAATATGTATAAATGGTACAATCACGTTTTACGTGTACGAAACTGTAACTGAGATATTGAGACAATTATCGCTCAATTTTCTTGTTTGTTTAAGTGCGTGATGAATTCAAACAGTTATTCAATGAAGTGAGTGAACGATATCTTCTAGATGAAATATTTTCCAATGTTGTATTAATTGTGTTCACTTCTGATACTGTCTTATAATGATATGTTGACATTTGATTATTGAAAAAATCTTCTATGTTATTTTTCAGATCATCCATTTTTGCCTTATTTTTAGTTGTTAGATTGTTTTCTTCAATAATTGTTTGACATCGTACTGATGTAAGTCGATTTCGAATACTCGGTGTTTTGCTTAACTTAGAACTGATTAATGTAAAATCAACACCAGTTGCAATGGGTTTAATAGAAATATCACGAATTGCACGATATCTACCACAATTATTTAAATGTTCATTTTCTAGACGAAAAAAATTCCAAGAAAAACGACGAATTAATTCAATTAAACCAAAACAAAAACCAGTGACATCAGCATATTCAGCTGCTCCTGAATGAAATTGAATAAAGATATTCATTGTCCAACTATAACGAAAGACAATTTCTTGAATAATAGCATAATAATAATAATTCTTCGACGAATAGATAATATGATCACGTAAGAATCTATTTTCACCAGCATTCTTATCAAATAAACCCCAATCCATTTTAATATCCCATATAATCTTATAGGTTGAACTGATGAATGCAGCAATAATCCATGTATAAACAAATGGATTACTTATTAGATTGTTTGAATAATCGTTGCTGAGTGCAATGCTTCCACGTCGAAGTGAATTTGTAATTGCTACAGAGATACTTGAGGCATATTTTCCAGCATTGACAAGATGTGGATATTTAAGTTTTGTATCATAATATCGTCGTATACATTGAATAAAACGAAGCATAGATGGTAGTGCAAGAAGAAGTGCTTGTAGAAGAAACCTTGTCCAACCTGTACAAAATACGTGCTCAGGTGATGGTAACGAGTCTAGATTTGTTGACCACCATTCGTGATTTGAAAAATAAAAACAAAAGAAATATTCGAGATCATAAAAAGCTAATTCGATCGATGTAAGTTGATTGCAAAGCCAATTATCTGCAAAATGAATACGATGAAAAGCTCCTGTAAAGACTAATCCCAATGTTCTTAAAAGCCAATAACGAGCTGGACGATAGAGTATTGGCGCTGGATTAATAAGAAGGATAATCATAAGTATAAAAAAAATAAGTGGTTGTATGAATGGATAGAAATCTAGATAAGATGTAAGAATAAATGCAATAAAACTAATACACCATAAAACACAAAGAAATGCTCCAGTTTCAAGCAATTGTTGATAGGTTAAATGATTACGTGGATCGAGTTCGAATATGAGAATATGATTGACACCTGCTGATGACCAACCATAAACATTTATACCGGCAAGTATAATTTGAAGAATTATTAGAAATGATGAACGATAAAGATGAAGAGCCTCACGCCATGCTAACGGTTTTCCTGATTGACTCTTATTGAGAACGATAATAAGGATAATTACCATCGGTAGTAGAACAGCAATTACTCCTATAAATTGAATTTGATGAAAGATAGTTTCATTTATAGATACATGGATATAACTTACCAATAAAGATACCAAGACGAAATGTTACCACTGTCGATTGTGTTTCTTCAAGTGGTGGAACACGAAGACGTTTCATTGCTTGTGCTCGATCACCTGATTCAAGTTCATCTATATAGATTCTTTCAACATCACGGATAAGTTCTGTTACTGTTGTTGACGTATAAAACGTTGCTTTATCAATATGTAATTTCCTATATAAAAGTTTACTATATACATATTTATCTCACGCTGAAACACATACCGCCATTCATCGCCACGTGTCGTATGAAATAGTTTATCATGTTTTTTTAATATTTTAATAAATCCAGTAAAATTTAATAATTGATATTTTTGTAAAAGAATTAACATTAAATAATATTCGCTAAATGCCAGTTTAAGAGTTTTTGTGTCCTTATGAATTATACGTTGTTTTCCTTGTTTTTCAGCATTTTTCACGAATCGATCGGGTAGAATACGACTGAATGGTGTTTTCAAACTAGACCTTTGGTTTCGATGCATCATAAGAATTCTATCATCATGACATTGACCAATTTTATTTGCTTTTTGAATAATAGCAATAGGAGGGTTACGACATGGAGAAACGTCTCCATATATTAATTTTCTGTATTGAATCTCATCTTTAAGAGTTGTAAATCGTCGTAATGCTCTAAAAGTATATATATAATATATTTAGTAATTTTTTTCTCATGTAAAGATATACTTACTCGGCTAGTTTTTCAGCAAAAAAAGTATTAATCTTTGTTACTTGCTTTCCACAATACTAAACAAAAATGAATAAATCGATCGAAAAATAAGTGATATATTTCTATGATTCTTACTTCGAAAAATTCCTCATCAACACGAAGAAAATATTCTTCATAAGCTGATTTGTCATCATCATCATCATTATTGACTAATATCGGTGCTTCAGCAATTGCTTTGTTGAGTAATTCTTTCATATATTGATACTGAATATATTGAGAATTCCATTCAGGCGTAAGATTAGCTAATAAATGTACACCAAATTTCATTTTGATAAGTATAATACTAAAAGTATGTTTTATGAATGAAATAATATTATATCGATTAAATAAAAGAGAGAACTTACTTGTTACTGAATAATATCAAAATGTAAAAACATATTTTAAGATATCTATAAGAACATAGCATCATTAATAAAATAGTCGTAAACGTTCACAATCGAATTTTAAAGATAAAACTATTCTAAGATGAATCAATCAAAAGATCTTCCTCGAGTGATGATATACGGTGTTGACTTTTAAAGTTAAAGAAAGACTTTTTTCAAGTGATGCATTATTATTATAATTTGTATAGTAAGAAAAAGAACGTCTTTTTAAAGTACGTAAAAGATCTTTCAAGGACCATTTAACTAGTGTCCTACGGTCATAATTTTTAAGGTGAGAAAAAGGTATTTTTAAAAATGATATAAAAAATGCCTTAGAAGGGCGTTATGTGCGTCATAGATTTTATCGTTAGGTCAAGGTCGTTTTCGGACATTTTCATTTATGAATATTAATAGAGTCGAAAAGGAGGGATTGATTCTTACTATATTACAACAAATAAAAGATCATTTTCAGATAATCATTTTCTATGGTTGTAATTCTATAGCGACAGTACTATAAATAGTCAAAATATGATCCTCGAAGATGATGAAAATTTATCTGTCGACTATAAGATAGATCTAGTGTAAATCTTCGATCTTTTCAACAACAAAAGTATGATGAATTGGAGACGTGAGTTAATGATTACTTACGACCATGGTTGTTATCGAATTATTTCATAATTGTATTTGTATTGATATCACTACGAACACACATTTATATATATATAGTAGTTACTAAAGAGAAAAAAAGAAAGAAAAAGAGACATCGTTTCGATCAACATTAATGAATAAGTCACGAGAAGAGGAAAGAGAAAGGTAGTGAGGGGTAACGGTCATCAATCATTACAAAGTGCAAGTTATCATTACTTTTTTTGTCATATAGAGTCCGTCCGATTATTTATAAGATTCATTGATTACAATTAAACAACTGATTAGATGACGATAAGTAAAACTAATACATATTATCATTATTGTATCTAATGAATATTTTATTATCATTCACATAAAAAGAATATATTTATATGAAGAATACTTCAATCTAGATATAATGTAGTATAAATTTATTATAAGTTCTACATTTAGTGGCTTATCCAGGATTTGATCGGTGGTATAGCAATGCTTTACGAAATTTTTAAGACTTATCATATCACTTGATAATTCAAAATCAGTTCCTAGTCTTTCAGTTTTTTAGAAAAAGATTAATTTGATGTGAAGCACTTTTATTAAAAGAAATGATAAGACCAAAATTCAAATAGAAGATAATTCAGATCAAGTGAAAGGAATAGTCTCTCTCTGAATATGTAGAAATCTGTTCGTGTTGCTCATCATTAGCAGATGTTCAGCTTATATTCACTGTTTTATTTGAAAGAGAATCTGTTGTATTATGCGGAATGACAGAAGTCGAGTTCCGGTTCGTTACATTGTATGAATTAAAAAACGATCGAATAGTACCACATTTTGATTCTTTTCAAGATTGATCCATCTTTAAACTATGAATTTCGATTTGTCAACACTATTTCTGAAACAGTTTTTCGTTTCTTTCCTATTGTGTGAAAAGAATTAAAAACTAATGCTTTCATTATCCAATAATAATAGATACTATTGACCTGTTAAGTTGTTTATACTATTCTTCAGATGTCACTCACTATCAGAGATGTACCCTTATGTAACTTCATCGACAATATAACAAAAAAAAAAGATACCTAGTAAGAACTTTTCCTCGGTGGCATGGTAGTGCCAGGCCTTAAATACGTCACTATTCTACATTTGTTAAAACTGTTTTTGAGTACTAATAGCAGTATATTGCACATAACGAAATACTATATTCATTTTCATTTAATATTTAATGTACTATTTTTCTACCAATTCAGTTATTAAAATGCTGTTCTTACATTATATCTATGTTTCAGAAGATAATTTGTAACCCTACCACTACTTAGATATATAGGGAATAAATATAATTTCTTGAATTATTTCGACAGAGCTTACTGACTTTTCTAAAAGTACAAAAAATAAAATATAATCATCAATAATCATTTAAATTTTTCATTTCAATATATTTCTTTATATTATATAGCGGCTTGTTCACATAACGCGATACTTCAGACATTAAGTATTTATATCACGTTTTAGAACAGACTCGGACGTGTACAAAAATGTATTTTGTTATTCAACATCATTTGTAATATTGTTTATTGCTTTTGGAGCTAACTGTACATCCTAATACCTTGCAGACTATCAAATATAGCCTTTCTTTTGGCAACAAGTAACATTCATCGAAACTCGATTCACTTGGCCCTAGACTGTCGCGATCTGCATGCGAATATGGCTGTATATAGATGTAAATGAGAGTTGATCAGTATTAGTTTCGATTTTCAGTAAGAAATCAAATTGAACTACTACTTTTCATAAAATCAAGGATTTTCTAAAAGTTTGATATTTGATGAGTGTGTAATAAAAATTTGATATTTGATAAATGAATAATAAAGTTTGATACTTGATGATTGAGTAATAAAGTCTGATACTTAATGATTGAGTAATAAAATTTGATATTTAATCAATGAGTAATAAAGTTTGATATTTAATGAATGAATAATAAAATTTAAAAATGCTTTAGCTTTACTAAATTCAATTTTATGAAAAGTAGAATTGGAAAAAAATTCACAGTGTAGATCTCTATCGTTATATCAATCAAAATTGAAGTTAAACTCTTTTATCTATATGCACTATAACAAGACAACTAAACTGACAAGTTTACTTAAAATGATTAAATTATAATGCATAATTGTTGAAGCTTCTAATGCTGGGCTTTATTTTTCTGATTTGTGGTACAAGATGTTTGAACACATCGTCGTTCTTTTTATACATGCATTAAAAATATTTCTCGATGATGACGAACGACATGCTGTATAAAAATAGTCGAACATTTTTCTCAAAGCTTTATGATATTCTGAGTACACGAACGTTCCGTTTTTTGTTATTAATATTATTTTCATCTTCCTCCATATTAAAAGTAAAATTGGCGTTGTCGCATTATTTTAATTTATTCAGTAAAATAATGATCTATATATAATTCAGAAATATTTCAAATATTTAAACTCGCGCCCTTTTTAACAAATAAATTAAGTACTATATATTAAATATTATACTATTCAAATAAAACGATAATAGAAAATAAAAACTGTGTTATCAAAAATATACCATAGTTGCAAGGTTATTGGCGCAAAAAAAAGTGATCGTTTGTGCCGTGTTACCGACAAAAATAATACATGTAAATAGATTAATTTCCGTTTCTAGACCCTATCCTTTCAGTCTAGGGAAAATAATACTTGATCAATATCGCCGTAACAACGTTAAGAAAAGACATTATTTTAGAATTTTAGTAAGTTACGTACATAATACTGGTGTAAAAATGAATGGATTATTACTAATTTTTCACGGTGATTCTGATGTACTATGAGATAGATAAATGTAATACTGTTACGAAAACCTAATTATTTGAATTATTTTCAGTTTATGTATTTGAAATGATCACTACGTAGAATATAGTCTTAATTTCTATTTATTCTTCGATATTTTTAGCTAAGGTTAATTCTAATCATAACAATTGATATATATATATATTCGAAATTAAAGTTAAATTTTGCACTGAATGACCTTTCATATACCTCTCGTAAGCAGATGATAGACGTTCAAAATAAGAAAATGATCGTTTTTATCACTTGACAGCAAAAAATGTCTATATCGGACGAGGAGAGAAGAGAACGATGGGTGTGAGTGAGAAATGAAGATAATACCTAAACTCACACACTTCTGCATACACACTCATACCAAACACAAATTCAGACGATTTGGATTTTAAATTGTGAGACTCGGTATATGCCTAATAATCATATTTTTTTAATAATATCTCCAAAAGCGTCTTGCATCCATAGGCTAATATATCATCACTCATAAGCAAAGATAAGAAAGAAGGAGAGATAGTCAGATAATTTTACCTATGATTTATCTAGAAGCAACGCAGTTCGTATATATCTTCTTGTAGGAATATAGTCTCTCGTCATTTATTAAGCGTAACAGTTTTTAACTAATATGTTATATAAAACGACAATTATATGGATACTAATGACTCTTGCGTTGGCCAAGAATATACCATCTATGTATCCAAAAAATGAATTACTTCGTATGTTCACCGTAGAAGAAAATCACCATCAACAGAAGATTGTATTGCCTAGTAAGGCTTCGAACAAGATGATTACATGTCTCCATGATTGCCGATTTGATTTTCTATTTAATGATTCACTAATTATACCATCAAGCTGTGAAACCAAGGTTCAATCCACAAGGTGTTTACTAAAACTCTACATGAACTATATTGACAATAAAGGTAGTGCCATGTTTGAAGCTGACAACACGACTGAGTTTGATTTTGATGTTGGTATAGCAGCAGAGACTCGGTTTTCTTTTCAACGGCAAAATGTCGAAAAACTTATTACTTGGACATATGTTTGCAGAAATGGTGATGAATGTAACATCAACTATTTTCACGATTACATTTCACATTACGTCGAGTTCACTAAGCAACTAGATACTATGTACTCCCATTTCTCTGCATTACTCTATAATGCAAATAATTCATCAAGTGTGCAACAATGTTATAGCAATTCAGATACACTGAACGATTGCAACAATGGTATGTGTTTATATTCTTGGGAAGACATTCAAAATCCAACTGGCGTGTATAGCTGCAGTCACCGTCAAAATCGCATAGAAATTCGTTACTTTGTAGTTCGAACATCACCAGTTATTCACATAACGAAAGATTCAAATTCTATTGAGTTTTCATGTAACTTAGACAAATGCAATTCTCTCAACAATGGAGTTGCGATCAGAAAAGCAATTGAATCAGATTGGGGAGGTATTTTAAATACTAATTCTGCATCTTTAAACTTACCAACTTTTTCTATAAATCTATTAAGCTTTAATCTAATTTTTATGTTTTTAATAAAGCTTTTCACTTGAAAAACAGGTTCAAAAATTGAATTTGAAACCCTGATTATATCTTTTAATATATGATGAGTAAAGAATTATACATCTATTGTATGAAAAATTTCTAACATCATATTTCTGCAGTAAGATGATAAGATAACATACATTTGTTATACTGAAATCTGACGAGCTTCATATACCATGAATGTAAAAGAATTCGTCATCACTGTTGATAACCATCTCCAAGGTGTAAATATGGATGAAGACATAAATAGTAAATATTACATTGAAACGTATAAATACCAACGGTCACACTCTCTCAACTATTTTGAGAAACAGAATAGAAAAATTAGTTGCCGTGTACGTTGATAAATGAAACAAAATAATAATGTTTAACATTTTGTGCAACATGTGCAATTCCAAAAAGTGTACTCTAGTTTTTACCCCGTTTCATATTTTTTGTTGAAATGTTCTCATCATGTTTTGCTATATGAACACATAGAAAGGGTGTGGGTATGGGTGTATAAGCTAAGTGAGTACAGTATCCACATTCATACCCAAAGTTACACCTACACCCAACACCCAAATAGACGTGAATAAAAATAACTATGTATTTGTTTCTGGTTAGTAAAATTTAAAACTCCTCTATAGGTGAAATTAAGATTTTAATTTCTCCTGAAACATATGTTCTTCTTTCCTTCACATATATATATATCGACATGGTATTTTCGTCTCTTCCTTTATATATGAGCACATGGAATTTTTTTCTTTTTACTCACATATATGATCATGTGGAGTTTTCGTTGTCTTAATGCGTTCTCCTTCTATTTTTTTCACTTATTTTAAAATGGGTTATTTCCAAGTGATGAACTAAAAGATATCACTTCAGCATTTTCCTGGAATATGTCATATTACGAGAGACGGGAATAGTCAAAATAATCATTTTTTGTCCTATAAATACTTGCGTTTTCTTCTTAAACAAACGAACTATTACTACGCTTCCAAAACTATCATCTCCTTCTACAAGTTACAAATAAGACTGTACCACAATCATCATGAATTGGTAAGTTATTATAAATTATTTTCTTAAAGATCTAATCTTATATTTTAGTGAATTTATACCATTTATTACCTCCTTTGAATATCTTTCTAATGAACTTATCTATGAAATTTTTGATTATCTGGATTTTTACGATGTTCATAAAAGCTTTTTAAATCTTAACATTCGCTTTTATAATCTTATTAATTCGTCGGCATTTCCTATTAAAATCAATCTTTCATCAATATCAAGATTGATGTTTCAACTTTATTATAAACATATTATTATTCCTTATCAAAATCGAATTACTTTGCTTCAATTATCGAATCATTTTATTGCTGATCTTTTTTCAGTACAATACAATAACATGATTCAACTTCGAACATTAATTCTTAGAAATATTGAATCAAAATTTCTTAACAACATTCTTACAGATTTAGTATGTCTACCTTCACTTTCTTCATTAGTTATTAAACCGATTGATACTCTTCCAAACGGCAACGATTTATACCGTCAAATATTTCGTTTACCTGTATTAAAATATTGTAATGTAACATTCAATGAAGCTATTATCTCTGAACCGTTACCATTTGCAACGGATAAAGAAGTCAGTCCTATCGAAATATTTCTTATCAATCATGATTGTCGTATTGATCAACTCAATGCTTTTTTATCATATGTTTCTCAAGTTCGTCGTGTTTCATGTCATATTCTATCTAAATTAAGTAATCATCAAATACCAATACGATCAATTGAATTAAAGAATTTAACACATCTTTCTCTTACAATGAAAGATCTAACATTTGATCAAATTAAATTATTAATTGAAAAACTTTTTAATTATCTTCAAGTTTTTCATATTACTACAAATTATTCTTTATCATATTCCGATATAAATCAATGGGAACAAATGATATTACCTTATTTACTAAACTTACGTATTTTTCATGTCAAATTATTATCTGATCGACCAAAATATCTATTTTGGTTCAATCAACAATGGTATAATGAAGGATTGGAAACAGTTTCTCATAGTTTTTATTCAATACAATCAATTAAGTAAGATTATAAAATCCGAAACAAATGTTTTAACTTATTAAGATATTCAGTCTATTACTCGTCTACTTCTTAGATATCATTGGTTGCATGAAGAATTATTTCCAGCTACACATATAAATAATTTTTATTCAGTTAATCATATCTCTATTCATAACGAGATAGAAATGACTCGTAATTTAATTTATTTTCCTAATGTTACGAAATTGACTATTTTTCCGTATTCAAATCGAACTTATCATTCGCTTTCAACTATACTTGATCGAATCATTCCTTTGATACAATTGACGGAATTAATTATAAATTATCCGAAATTTTGTATTGGAGAATTAGTTGAATTATTATATTATTCACCAAATATTAGAATATTAATACTTCATTCAATTTCATTTAATAAAATAACATCTCGATTGATACAAGAAAGTCAAACTTTCGAAACAGTATCGAAGAAGAACAGAATTACAAATGTTACTATTGCAGAATCTTATACATAGGAACATATGAAATTACTTTGTAATCTTTGTTCTCAATTACAACGACTGACTATTACTAGATCTCGATTATTTTTTGGTGGTTATATGGATATAGTACAATTCTTATTGCACGACCATAACCACAAAACTCGTCATTTGTCTTCTTTGTGCTTTACAAATACAAATCCATTTACAAATCGAAGATTAAGTTCAGAGTATGCGTCGACCCATGTTTCTATAAAATCTATTGAAAAAAACTTATATGTGTGGTGGTAACATTTATATGAATAACTATTGTTTGTAAATAAATACGAAGATTTCTGTCAATTCAGTTTGTAGCGAAATTGACATAAATCACCAAGATGTGAGAGGTATGTGGTGACTGACTAGTTCATGAGGGTATGGGTGGGTGTGAGTGTAGGTGTGGCCAGATCTTATGAACTCTACTCTTCCATTTACAAAGTAAATATTTGAATCATACCTAGTAAACAAAAAATTCTTTTATGAATTGTAGTGCGTGTGTATAATATTATATGTTCAAAAAACCAACAAAAATTACTACTATTAGAAATATTGAGCTAAGAATTTTGATTTAACATTGACAATGTATAGTCTTCCAGTTGACATAAAATCTGTTTTCAAATGTCTGATAGTTTAAGAAAATCAATTGTTTACAAAAAAAGTCTCCTAGGTCAAATGATAAGAAGGAGTATTCCCATCGTTGAAATATATGAAACTGAACGTTTGAGAAAAAGTAATCTTTTCGAGCAAATATTGTATGCATTCTTTTCATAAAATATATAATATAAGATGATGCACAGTATGAAGGATCTTACTATATTCACATAAGTACAATTAAGATATAGTTGTACGCTTTTGAATAAACTGCTGCATCTTTGACTTATATCATCTAGTGCATGTAGTAGAAATATGAGACCTAATGGACGATCTATAAGATAGAAATCGAAAAACTATTTGTTTAAAAATTCATTTTCTTTATTCGATATTTATCAGTGAGATATATTACATAAATATATTGAGAATTTTTTATGAACAAAACATATACAGTAAGAAAAAGAAAATTTACTCTTCATCTCATGTTGAACAATTAATTACATCGTACACTTACAGTTTAGTCGACTACTAGCACAACATTCAACAAAATCTTTTACACCTTTCTGATTCATATTTTCACATCGTTGGAAGCGGTTGAATCTAGCACCAATTCGCCCAACACAACACAAACCAGTTGTAATAGGATCTCGGCTACAGTCACATGTGAAATGAAGACGTCTACAAAATAAAGAAATGACTCTAATCTATGTATACTTATACATGATTAATACATACGGTGAAGATACGCCTGAAACAAACATACTCATCATGCATAATATAAGACCAATCATTATTAAACCCATGAATCTAATACTATTTGATTGCATTACTGAAATACGATTGATAATAAAGTATGTCTTAATAAAGAATTTATCTGAATTGATAAAAGTAAATATAAATATACATCTGTTTTCTCGTGTATTTATACCACGTGATGTGAAGAAATAGTCAGCCATAATCAAATCTATATTTTTCTTTGACATAAACTGGACGAAAGAAAATAAAAAATATTTAGATAAGAAATGCATACAAATCGACGATAACATATCATCTTAATAATAGAATCAGGGTAGATATCGACCATATAGTCATCACATATATATAGAAATAGTGACAATCCTCCATTCTCTAATAGAAAAGAAAAAGTACTGCGAGTGTGATCGATATCGTAGATATGTGAAGAATGACGATAATACGACGTATATAAATACTAATTAGATGAATTTTAACATAAATTTTCTTTTGACATCAAACCTGAAGTTCATTTGAATGAGAATTCATCATTCTCTTATATGAATGGTTGTCATAGAATTGAAACTTCATATAAACAACGAACTTGAAGTTTATAGGGTGGGATGTGGGTGATGTACCAACTTTTCTACATTATCCTACTCGACACACCTATTCTCACAAAAAATAGACTCTGTTGTAAAGATAACTATGAATTTCTTCATCTGCCATCTCCAACAAATATTACAACCAAAATAAAACAAGACCAGAAATAATACTTGACAACTCCATCTTTTTTCTATTGGAACTGAATTGAATGATGTATATGATACTATCATATGAGATATATTCTTTCGCTTTTGGCTCAGTGAAGAGTGGATGAAATAATTTATAAATAAAAAAAACTTGTGTATTTATGCCTTCTGTATAATCAAATATTACTCTATTATATTTCTTACGATCCCATAAATATCGTAATACAATGCATATTAATTCTTTCAATCTAATTTTATTTTAAAATTTTTATTTATTAGTTTATACTACGTACGTGAAATTCATTCACCGTCAACGAAATATTTATTTTATTGTTAATTTAATGCAACAAATACTAAAATAATATTCATCTTATGTCTTCATAAAAAGATATATATCTGATTGATGTTGATTCGATAATAAAAGCGTAAAAGACTGTTTACTAGACAACAATATTAATAAACGTCAAAAAATTATTCATGATGATTAGTAACATTTTCTATTTTAAAGTCACATTAGACACGATAAAGAAAGACAAAAAGCGTAGATTGCTATCTGTTTAAATAATCTTTTTCAAAATCGTCATACAATTCGAACAAAAAAAAACATAAACATTCATTTTATTTTTTAAAATCATCGTCCTGATGACAATAAGAAAAGTGAACTATTAAAATAAGATATCAATTTTCAGTTTATGAACTTATTTAAAAATTCATTTTCTTTATTAGATATTTATCAATGAGACATTTTACATAAACATATTGAGAATTTTTTATGAACAAAAACTACACAGTAAGAAAAACAAAATTTACTCTTCATCTAATGTTGAACAATTAATTACATTGTACACTTAGAGTTTGGTATACTACCACAACATCCAAGATAACCTGATTTATCTGATATACCTTGACACCGTTGGAGATTGATAAATTTAGTATTAAGTTGCCCAGCACAACACTGTTGAGTTGCGACACCATTTGTACCACAGTCACATGTCCAAGCACGAGGACGTCTACAAAATAAAGAAATAGTTTTAATCTAAGTATACTTATCCATGATTAATACATACGGAACAGGTCGGGCAGGTGGAGCAGGCCGGGCAGGTGGGAAATACGGTGGCGATGTGCCTGAAACAGACATGCTCATCATACATAATACAAGACCAATCATTATTAAACCCATGAATTTAATACCATTTGATTGCATTTTGGAATATATGATTGATAATAAAGTATGTCTTAGTAGAGAATTTATTTTGTCTGATAAGAGTGAATATAAATATACATCTATTTTCTCGTGTATTTATATCACATGATGTGATGAAATAGTCAGTCGTAATCAAATCTATTTTTCTTCGAGATAAACTGTCGAAAGAAAATTTGAACAATAGAATCGAGGTAAATATCTATTGTATAGTCAGCACATATATATAGACGTAGTGACAACCCTCCATTTTCTAGAACAATAGGAACATCGTATAATTCCAACAGAGAAAGTACTGAGAGTGTGATCAATATCGTAGACATGTGAAGAATGAAGACGATATGATGTATACAAACACTGATTGGATGAATTCTCATACAAACTTTCTTTTGATATCAAATTTGAAATTGATTTGAATGAGAATTCATCATTTATAGAAAAATTTCATATAAATTAGATTAGATTAGATTGTTACTAAGTCTAATATTATAAATCATTGCTTATACTTTTGTGTCAATATTTTCTATTATCGATTGTATATATCTATCTCTTTCATCATTTCATTATTTATAAATTTCTATAAAACTCTTTTGATTCTCATCATCTCAGTTCATATATTCTTGAGAGTGTGAATGTGTATAGATATTAATTCAGAATATATCGTACCCACACTCGCCTATAAATAATTTATCTTAATGACTGAGCAATAGAAATGGTAGCAAACAAGAACATACTTTTATACAAGACGTACTCTTTGCATTTCACTGATATTTTAAATATGATGATATATGCTTCTGCTATAGTATACTGTAAATATCTACTTGTTTCATATTAAGATTTTAAATAAAACGATGGATTTTAGTGTTATGTCATACTAATAAGAAAGCTACTAGGAAGAATTCGATTATATGAATTTAAAAGATTAAACTTCCAAAAATATTTAGAAACATGTGATAAAGATTTAAATATATCTGTAATCAAGATAATAAAAGTATATGAAGTGCATAAGTGGTATATCAAACTTAAAACTAGAGGACTGATTGATCTATTCATTTATTCAAACAATACGATTTCCTCTTAGGATTAATTAAAAAAATATTGTCTAAATATTGTACCATCTTAATATATTATATTAAGGAAAAAAGAAATGAAGATAATTTTTCTTCTCTTCCACTTGTTTATTTATTTTCGGTTATATTCTTTTGTTTATGCATAACTTCATCGAAAATAATACCCACGCGTGGATTAACATTTATTTGACTCTTTCACGCAAATACCACAAATATTTGACGCATGCTTGATTATATCGAATAATATTCTGTACATATTAATGTACAGCTATCTTTAAGCACTTTCAACATTTTATTTTGTAATGATTCATGGGCTGAATTATATATGACGGCTTTTTTTATATAATTTACTGCATATGTATACATATTTATCGAACCATTTTAGGAGTACTATAACTTTCTTTTTTTTCCTTTTCATAAAGGTAAATTTTTGTTATTAATCATGATAGAAAAACATACCCACGTATATAAAAAGAAAGAAAGCAAGAGCACATGAATACATTATAAATAATTTCACCTTTTCAAAACATATTTACAGAGGATAGAACGATGTTGAAACTATTTGTTTTTGTATTATTTTTCTTGTCTTTACAATGTATTTTATTTACTAATGGACTCGTAGTAAGTCAAACATCTTGTCCATTACCGCCAAAATTAAAAAATAATTATGATTATGATTGGAAATCACGAAATAATGAATGGGTAAATACAAAAAGTAAAACAGATTATTTACTTCTCAGTCTCTCATGGTAAAATTTTTTGATATTTTTTTTAATGAAATTTCGAAATCGTCTTATCTTCTTTTTAGGTCACCAACCTTTTGTGCATCACTCCCGGATAGAGTACGTGATAACGAATTTCAATGTTCTCGAAGTGATTCATTTGGTCTTATTGTTCATGGACTTTGGCCACAAACATCTGGATCATCATCGTATCGTGATCAACCTCGAAATTGTCGAAATGAACAACAACTTCCAACATCACTTATTAAACGTTTTTATTGTCTTATGCCTGATGAAGATTTAATGCAAGCAGAATGGGAAAAACATGGTAATATTAGATTTTGAATATAAAAAACAAATATATTATTCTTTTATCTATAGGTTCATGTTATTTTAAAACACCAATGGAATATTTTACAGTAATAGAAAATCTTTTTAATCAATTAAAAATTCCTGATATTCGTACTATGAAACAACCAACCTATAAAACAATTAGAGATGCTTTTGTTTCATTAAATTCACCTAATTTATTTTATTCAGCTATTAATGTTCAAATGAATCAAGAAGGTCAATTAGGTGAAATCAGAATTTGTTATGATCTACAATACAAGTTTATTAGTTGTAAACAATAATAGAACTACTGAAATTTTATTTTACAGTTTATTTCATTATATTTAAATCTAAAAGTTATATTAAAATCATAATAAAAATAAAAAGCTTTCTAAACTTGCTCTTAAATCAAAACACATATCTGTCATGAGTCGTTCGAGGCTTTTTTTTATATCGTATTTTTTTTTATAGTTTTCTTTCCATTTGTAACAACTTTAAAAAAAGCATACCGATGCCGTGAAAATAAAGATATGTATATTCATTAAGTGCATTAATACCACATTCAAGGTTTATTTGCTTACAGTTTAAATTAATTAATTAATGTAGGTGAAGAATAAAAATCTTTACCAGCTGTTATTGATATATTTTATATTTTTATTGTCTGACCAAATATAATTAAACAATCTTGCATATAGTTACTTCTAATGCATGTTTTATTTTCAATTTTATTAAATATAGAAATATTACAAGATCCTGTTAAACTAAATTGATTATCTTCGACACTCTGAAATATATAAAATATAGTCAAAAAAAGGTAATCTCCACATTTGCAGTTTACGCTGTTTGTTGGAGCTCACTCTTTTTAATAACATATAATCCGGAGTACAGGTGTCCACTCTTTCTATTCACACTCACACTCACATACGTCCTTTCTTTGTCTTTCCTCCTCTATATATGATGCCAACAGAACAACAAAATAATTCACCTCGTGCGCAGTATAAATATGTTTCAAGCTCTCACGCACTTCGTCGTCATTCTTTTCATTTTTGTCGTCGAGAAAGACACTCGCCTTGAAAACAGTGTTGTTTCATAGTAGCATGACGACAAAAGATTTAAAGACTCTCTCGGTGAAGTTGCCTGTTGGCGAGGATGCAATTGATGAAAACAAGGAAACTATCACTCTCATTTGGTTCGATCCTAACATCGGTTCACATGAGGACACGGAGACAACGACGCAAAAGCTGCGTGAAATCAACGATCGCGTCGTATTTCATATCGACCTCGAGCAATGTCTCGCTCATATTCGATCGATCAGCACCGAGAAAGTCTTCTTGGTGACGTCTGGCAGAAGAGCAGTAGATCTCCTTCCGCAGCTTATCCATCTCTCTCAAGTCGACTGCATTTTTATCTTCTGCATGAAAAGAAGCAAGTACGAACATCTCATTCATGAGCATGATAAGATCGTGGGCATCTATGTTGATCTGACTGATTTGTGTGCATCAATACGCGAACAAATCAGTCTGAACGAGAAGCACCTGGAGACATTCAACTTCTTTAATCAACATGAAAAAGCGACGAAGGACCTATCCAAACAGGCAGCCGAATTTCTCTGGTTTCAACTCTTTCGCTATATAGTCGTTCGTCTACCACGCAACGAACAAGCAAAGAAACATATGCTCGATATGTGCCGTTCCTACTATCGAGGGAATGCGAAAGAACTCCATCTGATCGATGAATTTGAGCAGCATTATCGAGCAGAGTTAGCCATTGAATGGTACTCCAAGGACTCGTTCGTTTACAAGCTTATTAACAAGGCACTTCGAATCGAAGATATCGATCAGTTGTATACTTTTCGATTCTTTATCGGCGATCTCTCCGACTGTCTGACTCGTGAACATCAGCGGACTGTGCAGAACGAAGGCGGACTGTTAACCGTGTATCGAGGTGCCAAAGTGTCTCGCGAAGAACTCAATCAATTGCAAGAAAACGAAGGCAAACTTATATCAACGAATGGGTATTTGTCTACCAGTCGACTGCGGAAGAAAGCACTTGCTTTTGCCACCAAGCGTACAGAACGCACGAATGCTTTGCCTGTTCTGTTTGAAATCGAATGTGATGCTCGACAAGTGGACATCAGTGTGATCTTCGCCGACATTGCGCAGTTCAGTAAGTATCCTAACGAGAAAGAAATCTTGTTCGACTTGAGTGCCGCTTTTCTTTTGCAACGGGTTCAATACGACGGGCAAGTCTGGCTGATCACGATGAAGGCCTCCAGTGATGGAGATGCAATTACTCGCGACTACATCGAAATCACTCGTCGCGAAGCCGACGAGAAAACAGTAGTTATCATGTTCGGGAAGTTAATGTGTCAGATGGGTCAGTACGAAAAATCGCAAAAATACTTTGAACAGTTATTGCGCGATCCGAACGGTGAGGATATCGCTTGGATTGAATTCAACATCGGTCGAGCACTTCATTACAAAGGTGATCATACGCAAGCCAAAGCAATGTACGATCAAGCGTACGATCGAATGACCAGTGGCAAACCAACCAGAATCAAAGATTCCGCGTCAGTGTTGAATAACATTGGTCACATCCTCAAAGCGCAAGGAAAAAACGATGAAGCTCTTGTTCACTATCAACAAGCCCTACAGATTCGAGAGACATACCTCCCAGTTGGTCATCCAGATGTGGCTATAAGTCTCAAGAATATGGGCGTTTTGTTCGCCAAGCTTAAAAAGTATGAAAAAGCGCTCGATTTCTTTCAACGAGCACTGAACATACAGCAAGAATATTACCCGACGGGCCATCCTGACATCGCTTACAGTATTTATCTCATAGGGAAACTTTTTCAAAAGCAAGAGAAGGATGATGAAGCTTATCAATATCTTCATCGAGCACTGACGATGCAAGAAAAATATTATCCTGCAGGCCATCTGGACACCGCCGTTAGCCTAACGCACATTGCTACTTTGCTGAGAAAACGTAGAAAGTACGATGACGCCAATCAATTCTATCGCCGAGAACTTCATATACAGAAAAAATGCTATCCGGCCGATCACCTTGAGCTGGCTTATACTTTGGAGAATATCGCCGAAATGTATGAGAAGCTCGATGAGATGAGTATGGCTCTCGATTACTACCAGCAAGCAGCAGCCATTTACGAGAAGAAGTTGCCCATCAATCATTCGCTTCGGAAGAGAACTGAGAAGAATATTCGGCGACTCTCATCGTGAGTCGAATTAGGAGTATCTTGAGGGTGTGGGTTTGGATAACCTGTGTTCATTGACAGACTCACGCACACCTTCAAGATGGGTGTGGGTGTGGATTAGGAATATCACTTTACCTTTACTTTATTAATAAAGATACATTTTTTCATGCAACAAGTATATATGCAAATACCCTGTATAACAATAGAATACGTTTATTAATGCTCTTTCTCATCAACATCACCATCACCATTTCCATATGCCAGATCATCAAAAAAAAGGATCACACAAGAAATGATATATATGAAAAATGCTATTTCATATTATAGTTAACTATATCATATCATAATTTTTTGTATGAACTAGTCTAAGAAAATAAAAAAGTACGCTTCGATAGAAAAAAATCTCTATTCTTTATACAATAACGATAAAGATTTTCGTTACTTTATTCTTTATTATAAAGTAAAATAAAGATAAAGTAACACTTCTAGTGTCGATATTGTGTTCTTTGCTTATATACGTCTACACCCACACCCTCAAGATGGATAAGGCCTGCTGTAATTCAGACACAAAAACTTTAGAAAATTACATGTATTGTTTTATTCAAAACGTTTTACAACTAGAAAATAATATATATGCATTTGTAATGAGTCTATCTTGTATATAAAATAGTGTGTTCTTGATTTTGCAAATAATGAGTGGAAGTATTCACATAAACTGGTGTGCAACGGCATCAGCAATTTTCATCTTATCTGGTTGATCTGATTTGCATACGACTAAACTTGTACTTCTCCCATCTGAACAAGAACCGCTCACATCCCATTTTGCTCGACCACTTTTTCTGATAACATCTTTAATTGTTACAGTTACCGTTTTTCCATTTCCAATATCAGCCGTATATTTTTCCTCGCCAAGCGTTGAGTTCTTTTGAAAAACCCAATTTTTTATATGTCTGTCAGTACCAGGAACTACAATATTTGCATCGAACAACGTCTGTGCAGCTGCAGATACCCAATTAAATGCCATATTAATACTGAGTAGAAATCTACTAATTCAGAATAACTTACAAACACTTCTTATCTTTTCAAAATATTACCTTCAGTTGAAATAACCTCTGCTGATCTACGTATATATATATAGTTATCTTACGTTAGGAAGTGCGTTTTGTTGGTTTTTTCTTTTGTTATAGTTGGTAAAAGAAAAAATGATAAGAATTTATCGCGCTTGACTCATAAATCTGAAGTGTGTGGGCACTTATATCAACAAACCACACGCCTTCAGTCTCACCCTCAAAATTTGAATATGACTATTGTATTGAAGTTAAACAAAAGATGTCGAATATTATATCAGAAATTGAATAATCAAACTATTTAATTTGTTTTTTATTCAAAAAATAAATTATAGATATAAAATCAATATACAATAGTTTTAAACAAAGTTAATAACATTTGTTTTTCATTATGCAGTATTTTGTCGTGAGGGTGGTCCAATAATAACACCCGATTCAACAGCATTCTTTTTAGGATTTTTGTGTTTTGTCCTTTTTTGTGCCAATTGAGAAATTGATGTGGCAGAATTTGTTTCATTCTCTAAGCTTATAGTCGGTTTCTTTGCTGTCGATATACGATTGACATGAACTAAATTTCGTAAACCATCATTAGTTTTAACTAATGGAGAACCAGTTGTACCAACTCGCGATGCACGAAGTTCATTTGATTTTCTTGGTAATTTAGCAGATGATACACGTTGAACACTTACTTTATCATTTTTTATATCAGTAGATAAACGAAATGGCTCATCATTTGTTCCATTACTGTCTACAGAAGTAGATTTAACATCAGTTGATTGATCAGTCAATGGTTTTGGTATAACATTAGTTACGTGAGTAATCCTTACATTATCTGTACTTTTAGACTTAGGACGCATCTCTTCATCAGAATCAACTATCTTGTTTATTTGCGGATGTATGTTTGAGCTAAATAATCTTGGTTTTATTGCAGATTTAATTTGTGATTTTTTTGTATTTCCACTATTTATTGATTTGATAATAGGTAAATCATCTATTCCACCGTTTACCATATGAGATGGTGATTTGATTCCTGGATTAGCTAAAGCAGATTTTCGATCACTAAGTTTGACTTTTTTAATAGATACAGCAGACACTGATGTAGGTCGATTATGCTCTTCAAGCATTGGAGAAAAACTATTAGTTGAAAGTTCAAACATATCCGTTTCATCAGCATCTTCAATCAAACAGTCTGGTGTGTTATTGAATGAACATAATAACATTGTTGGGGACATAGGGCTACTACAGTTGCTTTCATCTGATATTTGATAAATAGAATAGTGTTTTGGAGGAGACGTAATAATATTAGATGATATCGATAGATTTGCCCAAGGACAATCTGGATCCATACATCGTTCAATATGATACAGTTCAATATCACCTTCTTTTTTCAAACCGTATAATCTATCACCAAGTAAACTAAAAGAAGAAATAATAATATAGAGAACAATAATTTTTGATTTCAAAACAAACGAACCAACAACAACGACAACAAAAGTAAGTGGCTAACGCTAAAGCAGCAAGAACAAGTAAACCAATAATACTTCCAATTACTGGCCAATCAATAGGTGCAGCTAAAATAAAAATATATTTTGTTGTTTTATTAATCAATTATTTTATATACGAACGTGTTGTAGTAGTAGTTGTTGTTGTAGTACTAGTTGTTGATGTAGATGTAGTACTAATAAAATATATATGAATTAATATTAATTATCAAAATAATAACAAGAATTCTTACCTAGTACTTGTCGTTGATGTTGTTGACGTTGTTGATGTTGTCGAACTAAAAGAAATAAGAATTGATTTTTCAATAAGGACAATATAATTTAAAACTTACGTCGTTGACGTAGTACTCGTTGTTGACCTATAATGTTAAAATAATTTTTTTTTATTAAACATATAAAAAAACGTACGTAGTTGATGTACTAGTGGATGATGTAGAAGTACTAGAATTACAAGTTTTTCTTATATAATGTAAGAAATTTTATGAATAGTCTTATCTTACCTACTAGTAGATGTTGATGTCCTAGAAAAAAATAGATATATATATAAGATAAATCAAAATATAAAAGAAATGAAATAGTAACATACGTCGTTGTCGTTGTTGTAATACATATATCACCAGGACATGAACATACATATGTAGTTGCTACATAAAATTTAAAACAATATTGAGCTGATTGTGAGCTTGCACTAGAGAAAAAAAGAGAACAAATTTGTTTTTTGTTATATTTATTATGATTGAAAACCTGTCAATTGCCATTGCACACATAACTTGATATCCAAGTTGAGCACTAGTTGGTGTCCAGGTTAAATTCTTGTAATAAACTGTCGAATTGAGTTTACCAAGATCACTTTTGATCATACCAGCAAACGAAAGTGTAGCAATATCAAGAATAGTGACAGATGGAGCACAATTATCTATAGCAAATATTTGTGAAGTGTATGGTTGATTAACAATTACAGTTGTACAAGATTCTTCAGTAGGTACACCAACAATGTCAGGTGGAGTTGTACACGTCGGTGCAGCAACTACTTGAACCAGAAACTGAACAGGTACTGAACTAAGTGGAGTTGTACTTGTTGGAGTAATAAAATCTTCTACCTATGTATATATAATAAACTAGTTCCACCATAGAAACAAATCTTATGAAACTAACCATGAGTGTAATAGCAAACCAATCTCCTACATGAGTACCTGTAATGATGATCGTACAGTTAGGATAAATGACTGTACCTGCTGGAAGTGAACCTGGTGGACACACATCTCCACATTCGTCAATTCCATTAGTATTTTTTGACCATCGACAACGAAGAGTGTCTCCATCAGCGTCAGCCACAGGAACGTTGATTACTGTTGGTTGATTGACAGGAATATTAATTGGAGACATCATAGTAGCTACAGGTGCATTATTATAGAGACCATTATCAGGTCTCACCATTGTATTAATAGTTGTCGAGATTGACCAAGCCGCACTTGAAGCTGTAGTTAATGAACGCCAAGCAGAACTTTGAAAAGCTACAGTAAAATTATCATTTGCATTTAAATAAACTGTATCGACACGTTGTCCAATAGAAGTATCAGCAACATTCGAAAAATCAGTGCAACGAGGAAGAACACCGATAGGAGAATATCCAGCAGAACCAGTACCACAATTGCTTATACAAGCAAGTGTAGCGGAAGAAACTCCTGCATATGATGGAATCTCACCGTTCGTAGCAATTAAAGTATTACTGCATGACATATCAGTATAAGTCCACGAATAAGTTTGAGTAATAACGATAGCTATAGGTGATCCAGTAGCTGATGCATTTAATGGGCGCCATGTAATAGTACCACCGAGAAAATGCACACCATTCACATTCGAAATTAATACAAGGCAGATGCAAAGAAATAACATTTCTTTCGTAAGTAAAAAAATAAAGAATGATAGGGAACAACTATAAATTCAGGTATTACATATGCACAGTAAGCACTTTTATGAAATTGAAAAACAGGGTGAAACAAAAAAGGACATTTTCTTTTTTAATTATTTATTTTATGAGTACGAAAGTTTGTATTTTTCGCTTGTATTGAACTAATAAATCATGGAACGAACTTTCAGTCCTGTGAAGCTTTACGAATTTGTATGATTTTATGATACCATATATAAGAATGGATAAAGTACAGAGCTAATTAAAAAAGACAAGTTCGATGGTCAACAGAAACATATTGCGTACCCAGAAATACATTAATAATATTAGTATTAAATTTGATTATATTTTATACCGATCTATGGATATTTTACCATTCTATGTGTAATCAACATATGTATTCTTATTAATTATGTACTTTTCAATTATTTTCTTCCATACATGCTTGACAATACTCAGTTTGTAGTGTTTCTTTTACCTATATTACGTCGTTACAATACTTTTCTAATTTATTTTCTTCGATATTTCTTTCTTTCTCACTTTTATTCAATGTGAATCAAAAAAATCTATATACTGACATTTTTGGCGATATATTTGTTCAATACTCATCTTGTCCACCAAAATAGTATACGTTTAAATGTTTCGCATCATCATCATCAATTTATATTAGTGCGTACACTCATTTTTCTTGATATACTCCTTTCCTTTAACTATTTTTTCTACACTATTTTTACGTATTTATTTTCATTATGTTCCACCAGAAACTTGTCGAACTATTGGCATATTGAATATTATATTTTCTAATGATTTTCAATAAATTCTGATTAAACGAAACCTATTCAAAATTATTTTTGATTTAATTTGAAACAAATTCAATAAAATTTTTCGTTATCGAAAATTGAAAAGAAAAAAATTCGTTTCTTTGTTTAGTTTTTTTTATCAAAATTGAAAGTGAAATTGATTGTTTTAGAAAAATTCTCTTCGAGACAATTATTTCAGAAAATAAAAACAAAAGTGTCAAAAAAGATAAAAGGAAATATTTGAATATTTTATTTAAAGATCAAAAAAAAATAATTTGTAACAAAAAGAATAACTCGAGCGTATGGGTGTGAGTATCTTGTGTTCATTGACACCCTCACCCACCCTCAAGATGGTTTTTAGTTAACAGTACACTTCGTCTTTCTAATACATGTGGACATGTTAAAATGTGCTCATCAAAATTTTCATGTGCTTAGAATTATTCGAAAATGAAAAAGAAAAGAAAAGAAAAAAATAACAACATTGAAGCATATAATCGATAGCGTCGATGTAAATGCATTAACTACTGAAATATGATTCATACACGATGCTACGAAACGTTGACAGTTATAAATAATATTAAATACAATTCATTCTGTATGATGGAGTCAGTCCACGTCTCTTTCACTTTTCTTCCTTTTCTTTAACCCTTTAAGTACCATAGCTCAGCCAATGGATGAAACTTTGTTAGGACTTTATTTCTAACATGTATATTGTATGTTGTGAATATTTCCATCGAAACTTTTTAAAAAATTTTCGAAGTCATTTTTGATCAATACCCGTACCCCCTACGGTACGCTGGTACTTAAAGGATTATTAAAATGATAAATACCGCGCGAATACAAGCACCTACATGCCCTCTATGCCACAATGACAAGTTCACTTCGATATTGTTTCGCATTCGTAATTTATTCAGAATATGTCAAATTCTAAAAGAGTGGGGCTTATAGGCCCCGTTGGTACTTAAAGGGTTAATGCTTTGTTGAAAAAATTAAAAGATTTGAAATAAAACTATGAAAACCCAGTGGTCTTGTTCATCATTATTCTTGCGTATTCGTAATCAACATCTGAAAGAAGCTCGATATACGCATTGAGCATCTATCCGAAAGATATTTGGTAGTTTGTGGTTACCATTTGTTGGACTATTGTTTTTCCAATCCCCTAGTCACTTATATAATGCATGGAAGGATCTCTTTCCCATGAATCTGGAAGAATTTCGCGCGTATATTGACACTAGATTATTTTTTTCATTCACTTCTGCTTCCACATGAGCACGTTCAAATTGAACTGGGTGAAAATGCAATCGATGAAAGTATGAAAAACACAGCGCGAGTACTTCATGGACATCATTCAGATGGAAAACTGTTAAATATTTTCAATCGTATTATAGAACCAACTATTGACACGGAGGACATAGTTGTGTTTGTTAAATTTGCTGCAAATGATCCATTTTATTGGCAAATACGTTATCCATATAATTTTCAATCGTTCAGCATTCGTACATTACAATGCATTGTCAAACAAGTTATCAATTCTTCAACAGAATATATGCATAGGTCTGACAAATCAACATAGATTAATCAGGTTGAACAAATGTATAATGAAAATTCAGAGGTATTCAATAAAAAGGGAATTAAAAAATGCGGTATCATAATTGGATATCGTTATCGACCCTCATATGAATATGTCTTTACCGCATATTCACATAAATACCAGCATTTTAGCAGCAGGTGTTCAAACATTTTATGCTTCGTACGATTACACGTGTTATGTAGCGTATATTGTTATTGGTACATTCACATGTTTCTTATTCGAAAGTATGATAGAATTCATTCCATTGATCAGCCAATTGATTTATCCACCACCTCCAACTATGGATTTTTCTATTCAACAACAAATGAAACAATCAAATATAGCCTCTTTAGAAAACTTAGACGCTCTTTTGTTCGAAACAAGTTACAGGAATACGTATTATGAGCGATTATTTATCGTGAATGATAAATATCTGATCATGTTAATGATAGATTTAGAAGAAAAAAATGAAAAAATTCTTTGACAATTTTATGAACATCCACCGTTGATTATTCATCCTATTGATAGTATACGTAATGTGAGTTCTGATTGTATTATGCTTAATACTTATGATAGGCTATGGATTAATTTTCCTGTATGTCCAAATAGTAGTCGTTTCCAACCAGCGAATTAGCTACACGAACAATTGATGATTCTTAACGATCGATGTAGATATGAGTACAGCAAAACCTCTCTATTATGAATACTCGTGGGACTGTCCAAAAATCGTTCAGAAAGCGGGGTGTTCGTATCAGACGGGTGTTATACGAAGGACACTCTGTTTAAATTAAATAACATATTTTAATCTTTTACTATTAATCAACGGATTTTTATCCATTTAGTTGTATGATTCATATACAATATGAGAAAAAAATGTTTTTAGTACGTGAATCAAGTGCGTATCCAAAATACTCTAAGATCGATCTTTGTTTTAATGAACTGAAATCGAGATAAACATTAATTAGTTTTGATTGTTAATATCTTGATTAGATTCATTTTTGAACCATCTTGACGGCATGAATGTGAGTGAGAGTGAGGATTCTTTCCTTGTTACATCTGCACCAATACCCACACCCACACCCATACTCACACCCACACCCACACCCATCCCCTCTGGTGTATGGGTGTGAGTAGTCAAAGAGAAGACATCTACACTCACTCGCACCCACACCCTCATGTTTCGAGACTTTTTCGTGACTACGAAATCGTTTTTGGGGGTTTAGTAGAGCACCAACGTTTTTTTAGAGTGCACACGTTGACGTTCGTTTTGGTATTATTATGGATCCTGAGTCAGGATTCCTGACTCTTGCAATTTTAAAGTCTGATGCAAAGTTGCGAAAATCAACACGAAATCATGTAAAATAATGTCTTTGAAAATAAAAAGGCGAATTGATATCACATGTTTGGTACAAGGGCCAACGCCATATTTATGTCTAATTCTTCTGCATATCTGCGTTGAAGACGAACCAGATGAAGTTTCTTTGCAATATAACTATGAGCGTTACCAATTTGTTGTGTTCTGTTGAATTGCCGTGCACGTCGACCACAGTACTCAATGTTTAGACTATTCGCTTGTGCACAGGCTTCTCGAAGCTTCCATACGTTATTGTCTGTAATTGAGCAGCACCATCTGAGTTTTGGAGAATAAATATCTGGCCAAACACAATCATACTGTTGACCGTCAGTGAAGATTAAGTAATACAATTGGACAGCTTGATTACTATGCAGGTTGGTCTCCACAAAGGCTTTGACCTCATCTGAATTTAATTGTGGTAGTATCGCTGTAGTCACAAATATTGCATTAGGCATCTGTATTCGACGTAAGTAATCTATCTCAACATTTTTAACTTCGATGACTGGTTCAAACGGATACAAATCTTCTGCTGGATTTCTAATATTCGTCCTGGGGTCGTAGATGACTCCAATGGGCTCAGCATCAAACAAATTTGTCGGGCAAGAATTGCCCAGTTGAATATCTTCCTGGGTGGCCTGTGAAATACATAGACTGATGTGTCGTAAAAGGTGATAAATATTATTTTCCGATGGAGTCTGTAACTTGAATATAGTAGAAATACAGTCAAGTTTTCGTTTTGTTTGGAAGCATATAGTAGCTATACTCAGATCATTTTCACAATGTGATATTATGTTCCTTAATATTTCATATGGTCAATGTCATCAACTCGTTCTACATATATTGCTCTAAAATTACATCAACACCGACGTAACCTGCACTAGACTATATCACAAACATTTTGTAAATATCATGCCGAAAGAATTAATCAAATATTTTATTATAATGGCTAACAGGTGCTAAAGAATTCTCCATATAACTTACCATAAAAAAAGCGAATTCACTACGACTTTGGAAAAACCGTCGGATTCTGCTGTAAAAGGCTGAATAATGTGAAATACAATCTGAAACAACAAAATAAATTACAAAAACTAATATAGATCAATCAAGGAGTTTTGGTATTTCATTTGAAGTGTAGCATTTGCGATGAAATTTATAGTATTGATATTCAGTAATACTACAAGTTTAGTTATAGTAGCAATACTAAGAACAACCGGTGGGTTTTCTCATATATTCTGTGGCGCAAAAGTCATGATCCCAAAGAATAATTAAATGAATTCCTTTTTGCTTGAGCAAAGAAATTGCTGTTTTCTTTCAGTGATTGTTGCATGCCAAAGCTTAGTCTCGATATAAGTATAGTTGACGAGAACCTATGTTCAGTGTTGCTGCTCAAAACGTGACAAAATAATAATTTTCTCACAAATTTATGAAACGAAAACCTGTAGTACTATTTACGGATTTCGTTAAATTGTATAATTTCCTTTCTTTCTTTTCCACATTGACAATAATTGTTTTTCTAGTGATCTTTCTTTCCTGAACAAGTACCGAAGACTTAAAAAAACGATCACTGAAAAAGCTTTTTGATGGAGGTCGGTTTGGATAAGAGAGTAAGACTAGCAAAAATATTCCTACCTGTATCTATCCCACACCAAGACCCTGACCCCACCCTCAAGAACATGTACATACATATAATATTCGAAGTCTCTTTTTTGAAGGAGAGGAAGAAATTGGATCTTTGTTGTATAAGTTTAAATAAGGGAGTGAGTGGTGCACTACCGAACTACATTTTTACCAAAAGTATGGAGATAGGGTGTGGTGTGGGTGTTCGTGTGCGTGAGAGTCAGGTGTGGGTGACAGTATTTGTTCTGATTCACATCCTCGGAACGGCTGGTCTATTGCTCAAATCGGTAGATTGGTAAAAAAGCTGATGAACTGGCAAAAAAACCGATAGATCGACAAATACCGGTATATCAATAATATACCGGTAGAAGAGCAAACACTCAAAGATTACTCCGCAACAAAAAGGTGTCATAGTGAACCTTTCTTCAGTACCATTTTCAGGACCTTTTTAGGTTTTAGTAAAAAAACCTAAAACTGAAAATGGTTTTAACCGGATATGTGAAATCAAAAAAGGTTCTGAAAATGGTACCCAAATCTAGAACTATAAAAGATTCTAGCTCTTCGCTAAAAAAATTTATGGTTCACTATGATGCCTTTTTCTTTAGAGAGTATATCCATGTAAAAAAGAACATCAATAAAATATGATCATAATAGTTTGTTTTCTTATTTAAAAATTGACTATAAAGGCACGATTTTTTATAAACTTTAATAGAATAAAATACAAATAATCAGTTGTAGTCGATTAAAAGTATAAATTGATCCGTTAAAACAGAAAACAACCAATCAGAAATGACTAAAAGTCAAAAAAATGTGATTAAGGCTCTCCCGCACCACTCAACAATTGATTTCGGCCTTAGCAGTACTCAAATGAGCTGAGATTTGAAGCATTTGTTAGAGCTGATGCGAGAAGACTGGTAAAATTTTCAGTTCGATTGGCTGACGTTTCACAGCAACATGAATCGAACACGAGTCAAACATAGAACGTTTTGTGCGTAAGATTTCTCGATTTGGATCCGTTCAATATGTTAATATTCTTTTTTTTTAGAAAGAGCATGTTAAGATGCAGAGTACTACAAAGTCCGTTTTCTCAGATTCTTACTTTTTTTAGTGAATAGAAGGAATCAAAAGTTCGATGACTGAAAAAATACATTGATGATGGGTCTCTATATACATAAATGTCTGTATATTCAATAAAATAAAAAGTTTAATTGAAAAAAGGGCTCTGTAATGCCCTGCATCTTAACATGCTCTTTCTAACAAAAAAAAATATAAATATGTTGAGCGGATTCAAACCAGGAAATCTTGGACAAAAGATCAAAAAGCGCATAAATCGAGAAAAAACGAGAAACATTGTTTTGGTCTTTCAAAAAAACCGCTTATTTTTCGAATAGGGAGTGGCAGAGATTTTGAGAAATCTTGAAAAAAAAGGAGTATCGACTAAAAACTTTTCTCATTTGTTAACCCTTCGACGGTGTCCTGGGGTCCAAGTGGACCCATATGATGGTTTTTCCTTTAGTACAACTTTACGATTTGGTGTATCAGATCAATTCTCTTTTCTAATCTTTCATTTTGAGTAACTGCATAATATGCACACAAGATATTAAATATAGGTTCAAACAGGAAAATATACAGGTATGGGTCCAGTTGGACCCTAGAACACCGATGGTGTTATAGATGTAATTTTTCGCCTTACTATGGCTGCCATATCTTGCCTCCCTATTATCTTTGTCGAATATATTCATTATGACTCATTTTAGGTTCATGATTAATAGTGATCATCACATTCTTTCTGGTACACTGCGAAATCTATGATTATTTTAGATTAATCTTATCTCGTATCATTGTTCATTATTTTTACTTCTATTATGTGAATTTACCAAATTCTTCATACAAATGTAAGAGAAAGAAAGGCTGATGCGTAAATATCTATAAGCAGAATATGTAAAGACTTCTACTGCGCAAGAACTGCTTAAATAAAATAAAAGTATTGTTTTTTCAAATTTTTTATACGTGGGTCCAAGTGGACCCTAGGACACCGACGAAGTTATAAAATGAGGACACCGTCGAAGGGTTAAAGAGCAGATGGCAGGCTATCTTCGCATCCATTTATCTCAATTTCAAATTTTTGACAGAAACTAACATTTTTTGAACGGGAGGGGGGTCTTAAACTGTGGCATTATGATAGATTCTTAACCAAAACAAAAATTTGTTATCCTTAGATTTTTTTATCATTTGTTTTCCTGGGCTGTAAAAAGCTCGTAGGCCGTTGCTTTACCGGTCTAAAGTCTGAACCGGCCGGTTGCCAGTACCGGTTCCATCTATAACGCAGAGAAAAGTCAAGAGATGACCTTACAAAAAACAGCGTGAATGATTTAAATAAGCAAGATTTTACTTCAGATAAAAAGGACCAACACTGACAACACATAAGTTGTAAACGAGTTTAAAAGAAACTCTTGTCGAATATTTAATGTATTAACTACAATTCTGTTAGACCAGATTTGAAGACGAACAATTGTTTTGCTCCGCATCCTGCTTTCTCAAAATGTCTGCATAGTGTTCCATAGTTTCCTCGGTTTTTTGCTCGAGCAATTGGTAGGAATGTTTGGATTTAGTGAGAAGACGTTTTGCTTCTGTGCGATCCTTCTTAGTGGCTAGAACTCGTTGTGCTTCTTGCCTATAGAATTCACCCAAGTCATGGTATACTTCATCAGCAAGTTCATGGATTGTATCAATATAAGTTACACGTGATAAAGTCGAAAAACTGGCTGTAGAGTTTTCTTCTAATCCTGCAATGCAGTAATATCGTCTCAAGTACTTGCATGACATTATCTCGTCCGATGGCTGTTTAGATGAAACTATCATGAAAGGACGCTCAAGTTCTGATGGAGATACCACCTGATTAGGTCCACAACCATGTTCGCACTCCATTAGCTCAATAATACCCGAAGAAAAGTCGATTAACGATGAGACTTCAATATTGAAGCTGACCAACAGCATGCCACCATTATCTTGAGTGCTACGCGTAGTTGAACCATTCACTAGAGTAAAAAACGTTCAGAACTAGGTTGTTCCTTCTATCAGATTCATAATATTGTCGCAAATCATGTGAGACAAATATTTTGGAAAAATCGTCGTAAATTGTTTACTGAGTACAAACACGTAAAGAACTGTAAGTCTGTTCACAAATGAAATTCACATAGTTTTTTTATACTCTTCAAGCAGGGACAGCCGATACAGATGACGAGATGAACCTAGAGGTGGTGGCTTAGCATTAGAACTGAAAATAATGCATTGATTTATTTCTCAGCGAAAGTTAGTTAATGCTGAATTTTTGGAATTAATAGTAGCATTAGTGGTACTAATGCCAATTTAGTGCATAAATCGATATTAAATGTTTCCTTTACGAAAATAAACCTGTGCATTATTATTACATTAATGCTAAGCCACCACCCCTAGATGAACCCATAAAAACCGTTGCATATTGAAGAAAAAATACTAAACTTAACCACAAACGAACTTTAAAATTATTTATCTATCGCCGCCGCATATCCCGCTGTGCACATTAGATCTTGGCAACTTGGCTAACGAGAGAACATACTTAAGCGTGAAATCACTTTTCGATTGGTTCTAATGCTACTCGATCGGCCTTAATGTGTAATGAAGGTGCCTATTTAAGTTTGGTTTTCTGGTCTTCTGTTATTAACTTATGGGCATTTTACTGGATTTCTGGCTGATAGAAATGGGGTTCTATGAGTGCTGAAATGATCGAGTTTCAAACTGATACCTTGTGCATAGAGAGCTCTCATAGTCATCAGAAAATCTCCAAAGTTTAAGCCAGAACAACCGTACCTTTACCATGATATTAGCTTATACCGAAATATGTCGATTATGAAGCATAATCGAAAAGAGATGCTTTTCTTAAATTATGAGTATCTCGATAACGATGCATTCTTTCTAGCGCAAACTGGAGATTTTCTGATGACTATGAGAGCTCTCTATGCACAAGGTATCAGTTTGAAACTCGATCATTTCGGCACTCATAGAACCCCATTTCTATCAGCCAAAAATCCAGTAAAATGCCCATAAGTTAATAACAGAAGACCAGAAAATCAAACATAAATAGGTACCTTCATTACTCATTAAGGCCGATCGAGTGGTAATAGAACCAAGCGAAAAGCGATTTCACACTTGAGTATATTCTCTCGTAAATATCGCTGAACATCCAGTATTCCTTTGCAAATCCCACTCCAAGTTCAAAACTGTCTTTTTAGCAGTACCATGAAGCTTACCTTCTTTTTATAGCAGTCATCCTATTTTGCGATATTGCACATTTGGGAACAAGTTTCATCGATTCTGGAATTCGTTGTTAAAATCGCGCACTCATCTTTTACTGTAACGCTTTATCTTACCTTCGACAGTGATTCTGTGATAAAATTCCTAAACTATAAGGATGCCCTATAAATTTGACAGAATTAGCCTTGGCAAATTCATGAAGCTATGTAATTGACTCCGGCGGCAACGAATGATTTTGAAATAATCAATATCTTAGAGATAAATAGCTGTTAGTATTTAGTCGACGTTTACTTATTAGATTATTGTTGTAAGATACTAAGGATGTATCGAGAATCATCAAACCATCAATAGTGAACTTAATGAACTTAAGCGCTACCATCTGTGCTGAAACTACATGTATGCAGTCTTTTGGATCTCTACTATCGTATAAATTCTCAGTCTTTCAAAAAGCTCTTTGACCGATGCGAACAACGCATAGACCAATCAAATTAAAAAGAGGGATTTATGATACGTGTCGTGAATAACAACACGATGAGCCGTATGATTAAATAAATGCTTACTACATTTGTCTGTAACTTGTGTACTAGTTTCGTTTCTCGTTTCGAAATTGTCTGATCTTAAATATTCAAAGATCCGTTGTGTAAATTGATCACCTGATGTAACATCTCCCGCACTCTCCAAGAAATCAACCATGGAACAAATAATTTGCTCTTGTTTCTTCACATCCGTCCTAAAGTAACGATTAATGAGTTTTTCTTCAATTGCTTCCTCTTCTTTATCACGTTTTAGAGTTACTTCCCATGTATATTCCTAGTAAAAAAAACAGTAACAATTCATATAAAAGATATCAGATTGTTACCGAAATCTCCTCCACTACAAGTATTTTGAAAATGCTTCCGATTGACAACAGAACTTCTGTTTCGTCGCTTATTGCACTCGCTGATGAAATATATGCGAAAGGTTTCTTGTTACTTGCCGTTGTGTCCATATATATACGAAAAATAACTGCCACTTTCTGATCATTGCAGTTTCCTTCGCCTGCAAAGAATAGAGCAACATTTCTGTCTACCGTTGCCGATAGGAACGCTCCTGTAATAATACGGTCGCCTATACATTCGCGCAACTTTTCAACGTCTTCCTCAAGCATACGCTTCCCATGATAAACGCAAAGTATTTCATCAAAGATCTTCATAGATATTGAATGAATTCGCTTGAGTTCATTATAAATATCATGCAGAAAATAGCGAATTTTAAATATATGATGAATATTTGTAACCGAACAGGTCATACTGATAGCGCGATGAACACATGATGGACGAGTGTACCAGTAAATTGCTTTATCTGCTGTGTAACATGAATCGAAGTTTTGAATATCTTGTGTATAGCGGATATTCTCCGAGAACAGTTCGCGTAGATAATCCAAAAAATCGTTTTTACTCGTTTCTGCTCTCACAGATCGAAGAATCACTTCGACTAGAAGCTGATACATAATAATGTTTCGACTATCATTATCAAGTTCATCGAATGCTGAATTAATCATATACTCGTTAATAGGATACAGCGTAGTTTCGTTATCGAATAATCGATCACCGGTATTCACAATTTGCGTAATGATTGTATCAACAGGAACAGATTGGGACGACGCTGTACATTTTTTCCACGGTTGTTGTGAATTATATTCATAAATGGATTCGATCTGAGGACAGTCTAAGAAAGATGAGAATCTTTTCAAAGTTATATCATTAGCGTATATTAACAAGATCGGTCGAGTCGCTATGCCATATATATATTCTATAAATTCTTCCACAGTTGGAAAGCAGTTAACCAAAAATATTTCGGTTTCAAATCCTTTGCCAGTTATATAATGATCCTTGCCATTTTCTTCATCATCAACATCATCGCCGTATGTACTACATTTAAAATTGATCTCACCTGTTTTACACTTTATATTCTTGCTAATCCATGCTATATCCATTTTTTTCATAGCTTCAGCTTCTATATCATCTGTATATACTGGAAGCTTCATTACGCAACTTTTGGTTAATGTTGTTACAAAAAGTATTTGTTATCGTCAACGTTAAGTACGTAAAAATTCGCCGATCAGAAGATGATAAAAGTTGTGAAATTAATAATGCTATAAAATAGGGTGTGGGTGTGGGTGTG